>JAOPTO010000908.1:206527-470125 GCA_033822845.1 Tetrapedia diversipes
GCAAATTAATTCGGTGCCTTTTTCGTGCGGAACTCAGCTTCCTAACTTTTGAATTTGTCCTAATTGAAGTAAACCTAGCGATAAGCATTGGACGGTAACACTCGATTGCAACGCAAGCCCTTCTTTAGCTTTTTCGAACGTTTTTCAAAAGTTTTTTAAGCTTTCTTGCCTGTCCTGGACGTGGCTTGTCCAATAGATTAAAATCTACATTTTGAAATCTTTGAAACCACTTTCTGCACCTTTTATACGTTACAGCATCATTGCCAAAAGCGAAACAAACCATTTCTTTAGCTTCAGAAGCATTTTTCTTCGGTTCAAAAGCAAAAAGAATACAGTGCTTCAAATGCTCCTTGTCGAACGCCAAATTGTTTACTATTATTAGGTGAAATTATACTGAGTTGTCATGATTGTTTTAATGTTTCTTAGAGTATAATGCTGTTACTTTCAAATCACCATAGGGCAGGAAAGGTATTTTAATTTGAATGGAAGTTACAAAGCGTTAAATGCAAAGGCACCGGATTAATTTGCACACTTAATAAATTACATTTCTTCACTTAGACTTATAATAAAGACTCAAATTTGGATCAAAATCTGCAATATAGTTATCATGAACATACAAAAATGTAAAAAATGTTTCTGTATAATTATTACAGATATTATAACTGCAAATGATATTGATTTTAATACTTATATCTATGATAACCGTACTTAAATTTTCGTGCAGCTGTGTTTTCAATTTATCTGTATTTTGATACATGAGTCACTGTATAATATATTATTCGTGAAGGAGAAATCTAAAGGAAAACTGAAAACGCACGGTGTCCGGTTTTCCTAACATTTTTGTGTACAGATAAGCTAATAACTGAAGCTAATTAGAGACTCCGTTTTCGATGGACCAGCCTCCTGTACAACTTCCAGGTTCGTAACAAGGTTCGCATACTAATCGAACACCTCATGGAACTCGTTAAACGACGACGAGAACGGCGGTGTTCGTATTCAAATAACTACGAATCAATATTACCAGCAATAAGTTCTCCGATAGATAATTGCAGAGGTACTGCAATCCAACGATATCGTACACGGAAGTGTGTGAAAATTAACCATTTACATTATTATTTATTTATTTGAGCAACTGTCCAGTGATACAAGAAAAGAAGCAGTTACAATACTTCTATTACCAAATATGAAAGAAAAATAACATATAAATATATAAATACATATTTATATTATATTATGAAAAAGATATAAAAAAAAAAAGAAGACAGAAAACAGAAAGCAATAAGCAATAAGAATGCAAATGAAATCGGTTGTCGAAACAAAAACTAGCAAATATTGGAATTATGTATTCTAGAAGCAGAGTTCTTAAATTTGGCAATAAAACCGAAATAGAAATCGAGGTAGGTTACTAATTTATTACCAAGATTACATATTCTAAAATTATTGTTTGATTTTAAAAAATTAACTTTATTCATCAAAATCATAATGTTCTTGCTTTCATCTGCGACATATTAAATTATGCCTAAATCGCAAGTTATTGATTTAATATCTAAATATTTGAATACTTAGTTAACCCTCCGCCTGCGGTCCCTGGGTCTTTCGTAACCCATGCTGAGAGTTCCTTGAAAGCGATAACGCATACAACGATGGGCGCTGTGTGGTAGGAGAAAAGTGACGATCGCACCAACACATATACGTTTTCGCCAGAGTGTTGAAGTAATGAAACCGACGACAGTCAGTTTCTGGCAACGCTCTGAAGAAGAGAAACATGTGCAGCAAATCGAAACAATTCTTTATTTCAAAGTTTACTTTATATTTCCGTACTTTTATCATTGTTTTAGCATTTTAGCATTATATTTTAGTATTTAATGTTGTCTTTGTGCAGACAATGATAATAATTACATAGCCGTGTGCGATAATTATGAAAGACCCATTTGCAGTGGCCATTCGAGAAAAATCCAGCAAATTTTATATAGCATACGTGACAATACATAAATATACAATAAATATAGCTTCGACGTTTGATAATTCACGTTATTATTATTTGTTCCTATACGCTCCTATATCTTCCTATGAATTGGGTGATTGTCACTGTATACAGTATCAGTGAGAATCTCGGTCTCGAGCGATCGTCACTTGGGTAGCGTAGCTTGGTGAGCCGCATGAACGGCTCTAAATATGTATTAGTGAAATATCCGTGAGGGTCTCGAAAGACCCATGGCCAGGCTGCCAAGCTTCAGTAGTCGGAGGGTTAATAAGCAAAGTATAGAGATATGTTAATGCGCGTGAAACCTTACACAGTTTATTTCGATACACATGTATCCGTGTATAAAGAAATACCGGGATTAATACACGAATATTATTCGAAATGGGTTAAAATAAAATTAATGAAATGCTCGTTTAATGCTTTAGTTCTTTTTATTGACTGCACTAGGAATGTGTAAAAGTGAGCTAAACCGTACGAGTTTTGTTCTTAGACTGAATAACGTAATTTTCAAAACTTCCTTTGACTCCGTCCGGGTCCTTAAGCTCTTTGTTACATATTCTAAACGCTCGAAGTTTTTAATAGCTAGATGTAACTGAGGTTCTTGGAACAAAACTATTAAGAAAGTACGTTTAAAAAAAAGGAAACTGATTGTTCGGTTAATTTTTGCTATGCGATGTTACATGTATTTATATTTCAATAGATATATTATATTAACCCGTCGTTAGTAACATTGGTGAGTTTTGACCCGTACAAAAGTAATATACATTGCCGATAACTTGGGTCAGTTTCGACCCAAAAAGTTCAATACGTAGAAGTATAAGTAAAACTAAATCAATTATCATAATTTAACGAAAAAGATTTGTTTTTGAGATGTTGTTACCTACATGAATATTAATGAATTTATAACGTTTATAAAATTTATGTTACCGATGAAGGGTTAAGTATAGTATATAGCTGGAAAGATTCCATCTGGAATGTCAGAAGGATAAGAGCGGTCACTTGCTATCTCCGCCCGAATTCACCTTTCCCCGTTATCACGGCCCCACACATTTAGGCACACGCTACGTAGTAGTTTATCACACTATCTCTCTCTGTTTCGACTCGTCTCATTCACTCTTCTCGTCTCGCGATGTATTAGTAAATATGTAGTTATAATGGCTTCGGCGAATAGTACGCTACAGTCGAAAATGCGTGTAAGATCGGGCGTGCCTATTCTTTTCTACGAACCTATACCCGGTTCATTAGGAATTTGCAGGAAATATAAACAACAAATTTACGTGGCCGATTCTGCGGCCGCAGATAAGTAGCTGCTGCATGTCACTACTCAAGAACACTTTTTAGCAGCCCTAGAGAAGGGCCATTTGCACAATGTACACACAGCCATGTAAAATTTTAATCTTCTGAGTATTTGACTTCACGCCTGGATCAACTCGGATCCCAGCTGGTTTCAGGTACTTTGATAATTTTTATTTAGAAAATTAGCTACTTTCCTACTACAGATCTGGACATCACATTTCGGCCCTGGTCTGATCACATTTCGTGCAACTATTCATGTTTTCTAACCATTCTCGGTGAACGGGGTATAGACCCCTAATTCTTCCAAATGCAATATTTTTAGCTCTGCACTATGCACGTGTAATGGGCGTCTCTAAAATAAATAAATACTTTTCAACAAGATAGTACTCCCACATCCGCCTCTCCTATTGGAAGGCAGAAGCGCGAGAACCATCGCGGTGCATCGAGTTTGGATGGGTGCCCATGAAAATTCGTGACTGCCGGAAATTCCGGTCCCTCGATTTTCAGTAGCCCCGCGTCCTCGGCCGGTGTTTATCGGGGCCAGGCTGTTTTCCGTATGCGGCTCACGAAACAACCCTTACTTCTTGCTTCCCTGCGCAAGAACGCCACCCTATAGCCCTGATGCGTTGCACGTGACCTGCGAATAGCGATGGAACCAATACTCTGGTGGACTGACACCATATCCGACTTGGAACATATGAATTCCTGATAGTTGATTTATCGTGATCTAGAGTAACCAATTAATTAATTTATTTATTTATTTAGGACTGTAAAACCCATTAGTGGTAAAACGAAGAAAGAGTACATGCTGACAATAATTAGGAATTACAGAGTGCCCCAGATTAACCGCCAAATTTTTTCAGTTCATTCTATAAAATAAATGTCGTGTAAAGATATAGTCAATTGCAAAAATAATACCGTGTTAACATTAGAAGATTTATTATATAATAGATTAAAAATATGCCCATACGTTTGGCAATTTTTAGATATTTAAAACAAGAAAATAAGGATTTCGAACGTTTAATAGTTATCGATTAATTTATTAGATAATAATTTAATAGATAAAATTTTAAAAATATTGAAAATGTGATCGTAAGTTTCTAACACCATGTTTTAACACATTTTCATACGCAAATGCTATTAGCAGTATTCTGTCAAATAAAGAAACACTGCCTGAAGGATTTTCTTTTATCCTTCCCTTTTTGTGTAATTTGGCTTTTTATTTCGGATCCCGGAGTAAATACTCGGGCTAACCTATCCTCTCGACGGTCCTACGCGAAACGAAGAATTTGCCCCTTATAATGACCCCAGAAAGGTTGTTTTACAACTCCTTTTTGCAAAGTTACAGCAGTTCCAAAGGGACACGATTTTACAAACGAATGTGGACTCAGTTTTGTTTATAACACATTGCGTATGAGTCATGAGATATCTCGTTTTAATACTTTCTTATACACGCGTATCCATGACTCGAAATAATTTGATCTGTTTGTTATGTTTATTACGTTTGTCACGTTTATTATTACATAATAAACAGATATATAAAATTTATATAGTAACGTTTAAGAATTTACAAAAGCGAATTAAAGAAAGTACTTTTATGCACGGTATTTAGTTTTTTTGGCGAGCAAAGCGCAATATGTTAACTAGTAGATTCAGTAGAAAAGAATGCATAAAAATCGGTGCAGATATTCTTCTTAACAAAAATCATGTTTATCAACATACATATATCGATTAATAAATAGTATTGTTTTATTACCGTTATTAGGCAAGTAAATAATTTCCCCAAATAATCGTCTCGCCGGTAGTGGTCGCTGTTTCGAAACGAATTTCATTACACGCGCGCTGTATCGTGAAATTTATGTTCGGGCTTAAATTAGAATATTAGATTATCAAATTCTGGAAAGTTGCTAATTCCACTGTGGGCGTGTAGTGGAAGCGGGGAGCGGTGGGCAGGCGGCGCTTTTGCAACAACTCCTCGGCAACATTAATTAAACACAAATAAATGTAACTAGACTTCCACATTTGCGGTGAGTGTAACGCTAAGCTACTTTAGATACTGCAAAATCCCTGTAACCTAAATACTTTAAAAACTTCACTGGAATCTAAAAGGAATCCGGTTATAGTACTACGCTGAGAACAATTTTTCGATCATACGTAAAAATACGAAACTATCCAAGGAATACTAGATATATCTTTTAAAATTAAATTAACTAAATTTGGGATGGTATGAATATAAAATACTTAGAATGGTTTATTTGATCTAATACGAAGCGAATACAAAAAATAATTACAATTTTCGTTTATTACGAAGAAGAAGGCAACGAAGAAGTAAAATATTAATTAGAATACAGTATTCAGATTCGAAGAAGATTCCTGGATTTTATTTACAATATGTAGTTTCTACAATTTGTTATTGTCAAAGTACATACCTAACTAATAAAGCTCTTCAGTGATTATTTTAGTCGTGGGCAAATTCTTTTTTCAAGATTTCTTCCAACTACATCGTTGTCTCTTCATTATCTTCATTTCGATAATAAATAAAAATTTTTATTAATTTTTTTTTTTATTTATTTCGTAGTAGACCAATTTAACTTTTCTGTTGTTTTATATTTATGCCATGTCATTTTATGTCTTAAACTATAATATTTCTACATAATTTCGTACTGCTTGATTTGATCGAAAACTTTTTGCCAGGAGTAGTAGACTCCCGATTATCCGATTTCGGTTTAACCGGCCTCCTCTTTAACCGACCACATTTTTATTGGCACAAAAAAGCAATCTATCAGCAGAGAAATCAATGACACATTCCGTGATTATCAACTTTCATCCGGCTAAATGCACTTTTGTCATATTGGCCATTCCTTATGTAGCCTTTCTCTTGTTAATTTTAGTTTCAATTCATACTAAATTTTTGAACAGTAGATTTTTTGTACTTTCAAGTATTTTGAGCGCAAGTACACTTCCTGCGTTAGAAGATTCGAGTACATTTTCGGATTAACCAGTTGATCGTTTATCTGGTCAGTGGTCTACTCTCATAAAGACCGGGTGAACGAAACTGTGCTCCCTTCCTCTGGTTTCCCTCTCTGTTTCCTTTACATGCATTCACGAATATTCTCTTTTTTACTATTTTTGGTTCTTACAAAATCAAAGCGTGTCGTGAACAACTAAAAGTAACGTAGTTATGGATTAAAACTTTAGGTCATGGCACCCTACAGGTATCGCAAAATAATTGCAAATATGAAACTTCTTTAACTTCCTCGGGGTACTCAAATTTGATAACTTTAGACTACGCGCTTGAGAGTATTTTACTAAAAGCTTTTCAGTATTTTTTACGTCTCCTAAATATGTAAAAAATCACATCGAATTTGTTACACCTCAGTGTGACATTCAGTGAGCAGAAAGAGCAGTGTGCCATTGCAATCTTTAAATGTTCTCATCGTCAAACTTTCATTTGAAGTACATACTTGAAGCAAAAAACGAATCTGCTCGACTTTCAAACAGTTTGAAACCGTGCATGAAAGTTGGATCGGTGCACTATCAGCCAAAAGATTGCAACTTGAACGTAATGAGAAAGTGGCATAATTCGAAAAATCTCAAGAGCCTCGCCAGTAATTCCAGGAACGTCGATTGTGCTCGTAAGAAGCGATAGGCAACGGCCAACTGACGTTAAACAACTATTAACTCCCGCCGGAAAGTCGATTGGAACTAACGTTAAAGTCGACCGGAAAATAACATGTTCCGTAAAGTGGTTCTGAGAGCACTGTCGAGGAGAATTGTCCTATTAGGAAACACTCCAGTAAAGCGCGACGAACTGTATTTCAATAATCGACCATTAGAAACATCGATACTATTACAGACGAAGCCGCCAACGTCTGCTGCTCTCTGCGAAATCGTGCTTCCGGTTTTATCTGGTGTAACGACGCGTGTGGTTGTTAATTACACTGAGATTCAGAATGGTAATACGATCTCGTTGTTAACAGGTTTCTACTGAAGTAATTGAATATAGGATATTGAGGTAATTTATTTGTTAAATCATTCAGCTTTCCTGTTTTGTGTGTCAAGATCGGTCGTTCATTCATTTGTGTGTGTTGTTTGAGAGGGCTTTTCGCTTCCTCAACAACGAGATCTTTAAACAGTTTGTTATGAAATGATAATGAATACTGTTTATTATACTATATCTTACACAATAAACAAAAAGAGAAAGAAGAAATTAAAAATAAACAATATCTATGGTTAACACTAACCCATTTTCTTTTCTTCGCACACTGCACGTCCATACCGCTATCCATCTTTTTCTTTTTATTATATCGTGTACTTCAAAGACGCTAGCACATCGCTCATGTTTCTCTCAGAAAAAACTCAACATTCCTTAAATCTCGTACCAATACACTCTTACAACAGTATGTATAGTGTATGCCTCATTTTAACTTATACAGGGCAATCAAAACCCCCACTCTTTTATACTTAAGAAACACACTGACATAGTAGTAAGAATCCGATATTTTTGAAGAATAAGGAAATCTTATTACACTAGCAAAGTATCACACATTTTATCTACTTATATGTATTTCATAACAGTAGATATATTAACATGTGTATGAGATATGATATAAAAGATGAAACTACTGTAATCTGAGGTAATATATTACTGTAATCAGTATGATTTAACCGTTTGAGTCCCAGAGGGTATTGAAAAAACACTGTCGAAGAATCCCAAACAGCGCGACTGCGCTTTCTCTAAATGAGTACGAAAAGACCCAAGCAGCGCAATAGCGCTTGCATTTAAATTTTTATTTTGTAATGTATTATTAAATTATTATAGCATTATTATACTTATTGTAAAATGTACTATTTACATTAAAAGGAGTTGTGTAATGTACTTGCTTCAGTAAATCTGAGCGCGTTTCGACAATCAGTAACGCACCGTCAGTTGTTCACAACGTTCGAAATGTGCTGGGTTTTCTCGACATAAAATCTCAACAGCGCGATCGCGCTGCTTGGGACTCAAACGGTTAAACTAATTATTTTATCCATTATTAGTATGGATGTATCCGTTCGTTTGTTTTCTTCGTTGCACAGTGTCACAAGCGTAGATCATTACATATGACCCATTCGACCAATAATGAAAATGCATTGTCCATGGATGCGTTCGAATAAGCTGATTTATTTAGTTATGAGCGATCGAACCTGCATTCCTTTCGGCTGTCAATTTACCAGCGGTAAACTATACTTCAAACATGACATCAGTCAAAGTCCCTATAGTGGTGTACAGTAACCTAAGGAATTAAACCTCGCGCGGCGAATTGTTTCAAGACGGCCTCATTAATGTAATATAAAAGGTATGCCGCGAAAAGATGGCTAGCGAAAGGAATGCGAGTATTATTGGTTATAGTTTCTACAAGCCCACCTTTCCTAACACTGTCATAAAAATAGAACACGCGTGTTTTCACATTATTGGCCGAAAAGATGGCATCGTCGAATCAGATGATATGTCAACGCATAATGGAAAGAATTGGGCGGAACGAGTAGAGAATTGATATAGGATTTGGATTGATATGATTTTCAGTCTTCCCAAAAATACCCAAATCTTACTACTATGTTGGCATGTGGCGTTTTCGGGGGCTTCGGAAACGTCGAAAGTTTTTTCCTTCCTTTTTCTTTTTTGATATCTCCATTTATTCTTTGCAATTTGTCTTTGGCGACATTTGGCAAATCTTAATATCGATTAGCTACATTAACATGTGAATAGCAATTTCCTGTGAAATACCATTATGTGTGACTTAAACTTATGGATATAAGATGTTATATGGAAGCAAGTCCAATGGATGTTTTCTTTACAATCTATTAGCGATGAGCGACGAGTGGCTTAGGCTAGATGCAGACGAGTGACTTTATGACGCATAATCGTATGTCTTCCCTTATTTTTCCAATTAAAAGACTATATCGGACCTTGGGCTGCGGAGTGGATACGGATTCAGACTAACTACTGCTCTGACGAATGAAACATTTGAATACTAGCATACATACATCGATAAGAATCTATATACATGTTTAATTATTTCTACGTACTGAGTTCGCCAGAATGACAGTTCATCCGAATACCCATCTGCTGTAACTATAGCTTTATCCCATTTGTCCCTATGCCGTGTTCCGGGCTTCAACTTGCCAAAGTTGTATAGTACATTAACCATACCTAACATTCGCGGCGAGCTTTTCTGTATAGTGCGATCGGACCCGCGACCACGTGTGCCAAAGTATTATGCTCGAAACGTCACGTTGGATATGTTGTATCGAATAAAGCATTCTCAAAGTTAAATTTTTCGATCATAAACGAGTTAATTCTGAACAAATGTGTTCTGGATAAATGTGGCTGAACGACGATTTCTGACTTTGCCGAGTGTAGGAGAGGTTCAGTCGTAGGTTAAAAGTGTTCTCTCGAATGTTGTTACTGTTCTCGTAATCGTGACTGTTCCGTCTTGCCGTTGAGAATGTTTTGTCAAGTTGTTTTAGGGATAGCGAGGAAAAATTGTATGTTAAGAACTGGCGATGGAAGGGGGAGGAATGTAAAGTTGATTGTCGTCAACGATCACAGTTTGAGCCTAAACCACCATTGCCGACCCACGTAAAAAAAATGGCCGCAATCGAGCTAGCCAAGGAAATAGCCATGTGTTTGGTCGCTGGGGTCCGAACAAAAAGGATCAAAGGCACGAGAGAAATCGTTTTTCGTTCGAGCAGCCTGCCAAACCGCAGCCCGCGTGTGCGTGTCCCCGGAAACGTCTCACGAAATTTGCGATGCCTGCTATCCGGAGGTCCCACCGCGTGAAATTGGCCGGAGCTCATCAGGATCGATCAGCAGATACCGCTTTCCGCGTCCAGCGGCGTTGCATCGTGGACACACGCCGGGGTCACGGTACACATGGTGGATTATGCATAACGCGCATGCATATATGCATCGAAGACGCGCGTATCGGGTCGACAGGTGCAACCTACGGATTTTCCGATGCGGCTATACGAGGCCCTCGACTTCCGGCCCGGCGGGAAATCGTCGATGCGAAGAACGTTCCACGACCCTAACAAACCAACGGCGAGGGAGACTTTTCGGGCGGAAACGGGGCGATGGGACGGGGAAGTGGGGGGACCATAAAGAGGAACGGTGGATAGTATAAAGAGGAATATGGAGTATTAGGTGGCGTGGCGCCAACAGATTCGCAGCCTTTCCGCACTCACTTGTCCTCGATGTATTGGAGAGCGTTCGATGGAAACTTCGGGTAAATTGAATTATTCGTCGAGTTCGATTTGTAAAAATAGCTCAAAAATTGAATTTCTTAGAGTTTGTATATTTGTGTTTGTAATATTAGGTTTCCGAATTGGTGCATTTATGTTTATGTAGTCGAAACTCAATCTTATTGATTAAAATGAGCTCCCATGGATGCGTATCGTGTAAGAAAATCGTGCAAATATTGATTGTATGAAACTTGTCTTAAAGAACACAAACTATACAAAAGGTAATTTAAAATATAGAGATGCATTTGCTGAATTATTTAATTTAATTGTTATGATTCACCGTAGATAGAAACTATGGCAATTTCGTCATTCTAACAGAGCTAATAAATTAATCATTGTATAATAATTTGGACAGCCAAGGATAATTTACTATGATATAACGTTAGAATAAGGAAATTGAAATTTTTGTATCTGATCCTTTAATTCAATTGCCAAAGCTGTAGTTCAATGTCACTGTGTACTCGTTCACTTTGGAATTCAAGTTTAATCATATACCGAGCGATTTTGAAATTGTGAATTAAAAATGTTACAATGTATCAAAAAAAGTTGTTGAAAATGTTGACTTCTACAACAAATTAAAAAATGATCAAAATCGATGAGACCCCTCCCCCTTTTCTAAATAATTACCGAATTTTTTTATTCTGAAACAGAAATTGTTTAACAATAACTTAATCAGGCAGTGCAATTTAAATCTGAACTGGAAAAGAACAAAAAAGTAAGGTCGATTATTTACTCAATCTTTATTTCTTAGTTTTAAGTTATTTAATTAATTAGTTTTATATTATTTCTATTCTGTTCTAGTTTTATATTAATTTAATGTCTAATAAAGATTTTATTTTGTTAATTTTTATTGCAGTTTCAAATCGAAAACCACTAAAGTTCGGAAAATATAGTAAAATTTACTTTACGTTCCTGATATAATATACGGATGATTTTTGTTTGTAATATTTATGTCCGTTTACGTACATTTTTTCATAATCATATTTTATGGGTTAGTGGAGAATCAATAACATTACTTGTTAAATGGTACGAGTTCGAAACTTAATAATTCTGAGGGATTAAAAGAACTTTACTTCATTATAGTCCATAATTTAAAAATGTTTTTAAAATTCCATGAACGGTCGAATTGAATGTTACTTGGATCGTTTTACTATTGCAAGTAAAAGAGTAAAGTTCGCTATGGCTGCATTCTAAACGTTTAGAGCTGGTTATCAAACGCTACATAAAATTCCAGGTATTACAAAGTTCGAAACTTCTGGAATTTTATAACCCTTTTTATTTGCCGTTTAGGATAGCTCTTAATCTACAAACTAAAAGCGACTATATTTGAAATAGTTATAACTTTGACACCGATCTTAATAGCCGAGGGTAAAGTAGTAAGTCTTCCTCTGAGAAGTTCTACGACAGCTATGATAACGAACAAGTAGAGCAAACAAGCTAGTAGTAATTTTTTAACAACTCTCCTGCGTGTTTTATGTTCGCGTGTACAGTGACTCATATAATTGATTAAATGTTAAGTTACCGCTTTTTATTAGATCCAAGCGTAAACTCGTTATTTGATTACATTTTTAATGGATGTTTATTTTGACATTTTTTGGACATTTTTGTTAACGAAAGGAACTTATAATTGTAAATATAGCAATTATAATTATTGAAAAACGAAGTAAACTGAAAAGAAAATATTTAACCAATTTTACGAGACTTTAGAAAAAGAACATAAATATAAAAAAGACATAAAAGGTACGAAAAAGAATTGATTGTTCTTCTAATGTTGAAATCTCTTTAAGAACAGTTAAAAAAAATAAATTGCACATTTAACATACTCGCAAAATGAATAATGCAAAATTTATAGTATAATTACAGAATGAAATTATTTCTCAAAATTTATTCAAAATTTAAATGTGTCTAGCGACTTAAATAGGATTAGGGTTAAATATAATATGCGTATATGTAATAGACAACGCTTGCAGACAACATTCAAAGACTAAGAGGAGCAACAAATTTATGTGGTTATGTATTCAAATTTTCTCCACAAGTTAAATTCAAATTTTAGTACCTGGTACATATTTACTGTTACTTGAGAGCTTTTACTCTCCTACCTTATTAAACAACGACGTTGTTTTGTATAATTAGTGCAAATCTTAATTATTTATCTGGTTTTATCAAATCTTAAATTATCTAACTAAAAGCCATTGCGGCTACAATTAGTGATAGATTTTAATAAATCAAAATTCAAAGTCATTTTATTGTAACTTAATAATTTTAATTAGATGTGTGTAAAAAGAAAGACTATATATAATTATACTAGATATAATTTTAGTTTACGTTACTTTACGCCTTACGCCGCGGTGGTCCTGATACTACTGACTCTGATCCTATACTGTTCATCAGTCTATATGTATATCTTTCCGCATTTCGCGTCGCAGTATCGCGAACAATTCTACCAATTTTAATATTTCGTCACTCGTTTCTTCGTTACTACCAACTTTCACATTTGAATAAACTGTTGTAATATAGTTTATTATAATAATATATATAAATATTAAAGAATTACCAAGAAAAATCTATGTTAATACATTTTTGCTCCATAGATACAGTTAATAATAATTCGTATTATTTTTAACATCGTTGAATTAAAGTCGAATAAAAAAGGCAGTAAACAAAAAATATAGTTACTTCGATCTATTCTAAGAACTTTTATATTGTAATATGTCTTACAAATTGAAAGATTGGTCTGTTTAATGAATTTACTTTTATCTGAAATAGAAAATCCACTACGACTAACAGAATTGATTAAATACTCTTTTATTATATTTTTCGTTTCATCGATGTAAATTAATTTATAACTAACTTCAGATGATATAAAAAGGAATAAATTAAATATTAAGTTTACAGTTGAGTTTAATAAAAAATATAGTTTATTTATCAATTCCGTGTGCCATCCTGTCTTTTCTAACTTTCGTAGTGCCAAAAACAAGATACTTTGGGTTTACCAAATTAATATTTTAAGAATCTTCCTCAAAATAATTTCTTTCAGTAAATTAATGATAAAAATAAAATCTTACAAAAAGAGCTTTTCCTTTGAAAATATGAAATACTTTATCCTAAACGTTTAGTTCCTTGTTTCAAAATGTAAAACTAATTATAAGACTTACCTTACATTTTCAAATCTCAAATGATCTGGTTGAAAGCTAGTATTATATTTGAGTAAGAATTAATAATTCAATCTAAAACATACAGATACATCAGAAATACAAAGTTTTTGTAAACAGCTATAGATTTTTATAAAAATCGGTGTAAAACACTTTCAAAAATTACTTGGTATTGCAAGGGTTAATCGCTGTCACCGGAAATTAGGTACCGCGACAAGGATAGCGAATTTTATCTTCCCCTTCGAATAGAGACGTTAATTCCATGCATGTATTACACTGGTTCCTGCATGAGGCAGCAGGGACGTTATACAGCACCGTATTTAATGCGAGCGCTTACTGTCGGTCGACTATTCGGCGAGAATTCCCGCCAATGTAATTTCGTGCCTTATTAACCGACCGTGGTGTCTGATGTATTTTATTCGGATTTTCCAGCCGGTACACGGATCGCGTAATAAATTGGCGAAGGCACACCTACGACATTTACGAGAATTAGCAGCAGTCCGTTGTGCAACGTGCGTATCTCGCCTCATCGGCCGAAACGCGGCAAGTGTTTAATTAAATGTTAGACGATTCTATGGTCAAATCACTGGAGCACATGTCACTTTGAAGTTAAACGGCACGGATAAGACGTGCAGTAAAATGGTTTAACCCTTTGAGTGCTAAGGACGTATATATACGTTTCCACAAATCTATCAATATATACGAAAACCGTAAATATACGTCCCCACGTATCCATCAATATATATGAAAGCCGTAAATTTACGCCCTCTGCATTTTTTTACTGTAATATCTTTTACTGTTTTATCGATTGATTTAACATGGGATATAACATGTTAACCCTTTGACTGCTAAAGGCGTAAATATACGCCTTCACAAGTCCATCAATATATACGAAAGGCGTAAATATACGTTCTCTGTATTTCTTTACTATAACACCTTTATTACTGTTTTACTGATTAATTCAATATAGAATTTATTGTCCTATGTAACATAGCAACTAAATATGCTATTATTACTTTGTCATTATTATTTTTAATCCCTAAGAATGGTATCAAAGTTCCGGGTACTGTTTTGGTCACTAGTCAGTGGACAACCAGTTGTGGCGGCTGACATACGAAAAACGCGGCGTCCATATTGATGGATTCGTCCGAGAGCGCGCCGCAGTCAAAGGGTTAAGGGAAGGTTCCGGTCTAAAGATTACAAAAAATTAATTTCTTTTTTACATTTTTATATTTCTTCAATGTTTGAAGAATATGTAGTTGAGAGGAAATTTCAAAATTCTAAAAGTTAGTAATGTTAAAGGCTTCTAAACGACAGCCGCCGCACGAATTTAATTCCCGCGGTGTGACACGATGTTTGGTAAACCTTATTGAACTGAAGCATGTGAACTTCAGCAGTTTAGTCACCTTCCGCTATTAAATGATCATATTATAAAAGTAATTCGATCGATGTACGAACAATTAACATCTCATGAACTACTGGAAAAATCTACCGGAGAAAACATAAAATAATAATGAAAGCTTTAACTTTTGCATATGAGTTTTAACCGTGAGTTTAAACATCACTTTTCAAAATGGTGGAATAAATATCTCAGAAACTAATTGATCAATTTGAATAAATCTTTTTCAAATTATAGAACACACTTCACTGCAGGCAGTGAACCTTTGATATCTTGAGATTTCTCAAGTTTACCAGTTTTTACAAAATTTAAAGCTGTGAAAAAAATAATTAGAAAAGCGTGTTTTAATTTTGAAGTGCCAGAAAATAGTAAAAACGAAGGAATTTCTTCCACTTTTAAAGGTTCAATACTTCGGAAATTTCATGCAGTTTGAAAATATATGGGATTTTTTTTGTTTTGGATTCATAATTCAAATTCAAAAAGACTTAGGAATCCCACCGTTCAAAGACAATTTCTCGAGAACTACTACGAAACATTTTTCTCTCTAAATATTTGTAAAAAAAGAAAAAATTTTACAACTTTTTGTACGTATAAAGAATGCGCAATCATGTGTCGAAACCACAAATTGTTATCTGTTGTCCTTTAACTTAGAATTATAAATTGAAAGTAATTTTTCTCAAAAACGAGACAAACAATTAAAAACCATTATTTTACTTTCGTTCACCTACTTTTTTGTACGCAGTCACCTTTTATGAGTCACACTATGATTATTCGGACAGCCTATATTTCTACAGTATTGTACATAAAGAAATAGAAAAAAAACATTGAATTTACATTTTTTTCTTTAAATTCTTACTCATTTTCAGTTCTTGCATCAACATCTTAGTTTTCGAATGCTAAATTTAAAAATTAGATATCATTCGCAAGTAATGGTATGTAGTTTAATTGAGACTTTTAACGAATAAACCTCCGAAGATATAATATTTAACTTGGTCACAATCAGCAATGGGAACGGTTATTCCAGCACTAGTTTATCAAAGTTAACGGGTAGACGAGTTTAGATTGAGTCACGAACTCTTTCGAACGCCTTTATTCCTTTAGGAGAAAGAACTCCGCCGTGTGTCCTTATAAATGAACAATGAGCACATGAAACGTGCTATTTTTATTATAAAACACAATTTTGGCTATGTATTGAAGATGTACGTGTATTATCCGTATATTTACTCTTGAACCTTATGGATTTTATAAGTTTAAGGGCTTAATAATAATACAGTAGAACCATTCTTATACGAATACTTGTTATCTGAATATCATACCCAAACATTCTATTATCTGAACAGTGTGTCATTTAAAAATAGTTATTTGCCTTAAAAAGTTATAGAATTTAACAATGAAAAAGATATAAAATACATAGATATTTAAATTACAGGAGCTCTTAATGTCCATTCAAATAAATAAAATTCAGTACAAGAAAAAGTAATTGTTCTTTTGTATGAAAATTCTTTTGTCCGAACGTTTTTGTGTCCCTATTAGTTTATACATATAGAAGGTTCTACTGTATCATCTTCTTCTCTATTTTACACACAATAGATATTTTCTATTATCTGAATATACGTTTTCTCTAGTAGGTTTGCTGCTCGAATGATCGAAAAGCAATATGTATCAATATATGTATGTGTATGATTTACAGATGTCAGTAGCCACGTTTACAATCGATCTTCATACAAAATCTACAGGTGTCACAATTATTCGCTTTATGTATATTTCAACAGAACTCGTACGTTTCAGTATCTGTGTACCCAACAGTTATTAAACAATACACGAACTTCGTCATGGATATATTAATTGCACGTGTACAGATATATAATATTTAAAATGCACGCGAAATGGGGATCTCTAATTTTTATCCACCAATGGGTTTATCTCGTAAATAAATAAATGAATAAAATTATTTAAACTGATTTTTATCAATTAACTGTGTTTTGAAGTACATTTCACGCAAAATACATAAAATAGTAGGCTGTTATTGCAAAGGAAATTTTTAAATAATTGGAACTGTAAAGGGTTTCGAAATTAACATCGCTTTATAATTTATAATAGTAAAAGGTAATGTCGCTAGTTGAATATTCTTCTCCTAAAATTCAACTTTCTATGAAATTTCTCTTCAACGTACCCCAGTGTCAAAGGGTTAAACAGATTGTCACACTTAACTCGAAAAGGATGGACCGAAATTAGATGAAAACCGGTCTCCATGGGGAGCCGATCTGGGCACGTCACCGACGTCCGTCCGTCGTGTCCATCCAATTTTCATCGTTTTCAATAGGGGCCCCGATGCTCACTTGACAAATTCATCCGGCCGTGTGGAATATATCCTCCGTTTGCCAGTTTCCGCACGTAAGCGAAACGTCAGCTCTTCGAATTCCTTCGAGTTGGACAACCGCCACCTTCCTCATCCTCCTCGTCGCTCTCTTCCTCATCTTCCTTTTCACCCACACTCTGTGTTTCTCAAGACCAAGAATTCCCTCGTCCCAAATCCACTCGCCCTTACCCGTTCCCCCTCTCACCTACACGCTCACATATTCTCACTCTCTCTCTCTCCCCCCCTCCCCTCTCTATCTCTATCTATATATCTATCTATCTATCTCTATCTCTTCTCCACCTCTCCACCCCCTTCTATCTATATATATCTATATATATATATCCATCTCTTTTTCTATTCCTATTTCTCTCGCTTCGGTCTAAAGACACTTTGTGGTCGTAAGCGGGTCGCGATTCGTCGTTGATGAGAGACAGAAAGGGGCCGACGTCGCAACGCTCGCCGCCACATTATCCGTGTTGACGCTGCATGCGGAATCGCGGTGGGCCGCGAGAAAATTTCAATCCCCGGGATTGCCGGTTTTCGACGGTGCCTCCCGTTGAAAGCGAAACCACTGTATTATTTATGAGCCGCTGCCACGGCACCCTGGACAATTTGCTGTTTCATGGGGTGAGGCTGTTTTGTTTCCTGCTTTCTTTTCCTCTTTCTTCTTCCTCTTTCTTCTCCCCCTTTTTTGTTTCCTCGAGATTCTGAGTGAGAAATTACGGGTACTCTTGTGTGCTTAAGATAGAGGCAATTCTAAGCTTCTTAAAGGCGAGATTTAAGAGGTAATGGACTTTTACTAGAAAAAGAAGACATTCTTGTGTAATGTTTTTGTTGGTATAATCGTCATTTACAGCTTAAAAAGAAAACTATACTCGAAGATGTTTTTAATATATTGTCACTTTGCTGTTTGCCATTTGAAATGTTTTTTCTTGAAGATTTTAATACGGCATACTCAAGACAGGCAAGTATAAACAAGTATAAACGCATGATCAGACCAGGGTCGAAATGTAATGTCCAAAAAATAGTAGGAAAGAAGCTAATTTTCTAAACAACAATTACTCATCTTCAATATTAATGCGACGTTTTCAATTGAATATTATTAATATTATTATAGAATAATATAAATAAGGAAGTGAATGAAAGTACAAATTAAGGTATTGAAAACTAAAACCATGGTGTGTATATTCGAAAATCATTAACACTCGTATTGGCAAACTTCTAGGTACCTGAACCAAGCTTGAGGCCGAGATGATCCAGACGTAAGCTCAAATACTCACAGAATTAAAATTTTACCTAGCTGTGCATACGTCATGCGAGGTCCCTTTTTAGGGGCTGCCTTGAGCAGCGACGTTCAGAAGTCATTTACTTGCAGCCGTAGCATCGATCACGTGAACTTTTTGTTTATATTTCCTGCCGATTCTCGTTGAACGAGGTATAAGTACTGTGAAGGTGAAATTTAAGAGGTGGTAGATGTTTACTGGAAACAAACACATTCTTGTGTAGTTTTTTTGCTGATACAATTAGAAAAAATGTGAAATTGCCTTGAAGCCGAATTTAACCATTAAATCAATACTCGGAAGTTAATCTGTTACCGACATTTTGAAGACTACTGAAATGAATTCAACTATCGAACAGCCGCAAATATTGCAGTGACTATGAATGAATTAGTTCCACAATGCACACCTAACATGAAAAGATTTAAATTCCCCTTAAATACTTCAGCTTTCTTCTTTCACATTCAAACGTAAATTTGCCTTAAGAACCACATTCCTTCCGCTTACTATCTCTTTACGTCCTTTGCAGCCGAGCGGCTGTCTGCCGCACAATTATACGTCCAGTTTCGTTGTTTTTGTTAGATTTTTAACAGTAAAGCACTCTACTTATTATATACATTTATTATAGGTAATACATATCTTTAATATACGCTTTGTCTTACGCTATGTCTATACTCTAACGAAACCACAATTGAACTGCATGGCAACCAAATTTCCGCGGAATGTCCGCGCAGTTCATTTGTTTTTACTTTTTTCCCCTCTTATAACCTCAACCTCTGCGTTCCATCTCTATCAGTTTTTAATTTAAAAAACAAGGAAAGCCGTGCAATCACATGTCAAGAAGTCGCTCGTCTGCATTTGGCCTTAGCAGCGCACAGTACTATGCACCCGCGAAAAGTAATCTCTTACGATTTAAAGTAATCTCTATGAACCCACCTTTTTCAACTCTATAATAAAAATAAGGTTTACGTATTTTCACTATTGGACGAAAAGATGACATCGATTGGATGGTGAAGGTGTGGAACCCCTCTTGCCTCTGCCGTCCCGTTCGCAAGCTTACCAGCGCCTTATAGTGTCCTTCTTACCTCTGTACCGTTCCACTTGCCATCTTCTCGTGGACACACGGTATTGCAGGGAGTTAACAAGACGGTGAACTCAAAAAATGCGAGTCTGATCGTGATCTCTATAGTTACACTTTTCTTGACACAATTATAAAAGTAGAACACACAGATTTTCATTATTGGCTGAAACGAAGATATCAACGAATCAGATCTTATGATACCGCGTAGCAAAAACAATCGAATGATGCGAGTAAGGTGCCCCTTTTACCCCTGTGCCATCTCGCTAGCCATCTTCTTACGAACGCACAGTAGGATCCATAGATTACAAAAAAACAGTGGATCAGGGACAGGGTTGCGAGCTGTGATCAGAGACGAAGGGAGGAGAGGTAGCAGTCGTCAGGGACAATTCAATAAGGTCGACGCAGTATGGATTTTTCTGATTAGCTGGCAAAGTTGGCCGGCCGACAGCGCGTGATCGCCCTGCAGAAACGATCGCCGCGGGAGTCGGTGGAAGGGCTGGGGCCTTTGTCTTATGTTAAAACTGAACCTCCTCCGCTCGGCCATTCACGTCATGCCTCGGGAAATGCACTCAACACTTTCGGCACGAACACACGAAGTTTCAATCGGTGTCGAATCGCCACTCCGTGAGCTGCTTACCGTTTCCCTGTGCTCCCTTTTGTAACCAACAGCATCGATTCGAGACGCCGCACCGTCGGTCATGCAGTTCCTCGGATACGTCTCAAAGTCGACGACTGGAGATCAACGGACAACATTGCATGTTGGGTGTATGCTTCCTCTCACGTTAATGTGGGATGATTGCACGCACACTCGCATGCTGACCTAACGTTGTGTGAGTTTATTAACACATTCGCTACCAAGGTCTGACGGAGATGCTTGCACCACATTCCAAGGTGATATTGGTTCGAAGATATCCCCAATCGACATATCAATTTAATTTTTTTGGGATAGAATATTTATTGCAGTACGTTATCATAAACTGATATGCAGTGCATATCTGCGGCGATAAACTCAGATATAGAGGTTGGTATGCCGCATATATACAACGATGGTAGAGAACGTGTTATTAATTGAACAAGGAGAAAAGAATTCGCGAACGTATGTTTTATGGATATTGTGTTTCGTTAGTTTTCGATTTCACTCTATCTTGTAATTTCATGCTTTTCGTAAGAATCGCGAAAGTGGTGGCTAGAGTAGTGATAGAAAAGTAGAGATAATGGAGGAAAAGCAGTGATTGTGACAGTGGTGGCAGTTGCAAAACTGTTGAAAAATTATCCTTATTGGCACCAGCTATGAAACATTCGTTAGTCAAATGTTCTCGCTACCTCGATCGTACCGAGCAAGAGTGCCACTACAGAGCGTCGACTCTTCCGTATAGCTGAAATCGTAACATTGTAAAGGTGTCGTTTTAGGTATGATGAAGAATTAAATTTTTAATCCATTAATTTTAATTCCATGTTGGGCAGTGTTATTTTCCTAAGAAAAACGATTTATTATATTTTAGATCTTCTAAATTTGTCATTTTATATTTTATTATTGCATCGGTATTTTAATAATCATCAATCATCGTGAGCTTAATTAATATTAGCACCAGCTGGAACAAACGAGATTTAAATGAAACATTCTTTTCGGCAATTTTTCTATGCAGACATTCGGCAAATACGGAGCGACATTTGACGCGTTATTAATGCGTATCAGCGCGAAAATAAAATTCGTTCGGTTCGTTGCTGGCGGACGGGTTTGGTCGATCGACCGGAAGTTCTCTCGCCTGCGAGAACACACGAGAAATTTGAGACCGCTGCACGGTGGGGCATTTGCATTGAAAACGTCGTAAAAAGTCATTTCATACGAATATTATATAATAATGCGAGTAAAATACTATTCACCAATACGGTGTCCCCGTGATAAACGTGAATATCTCTAGAAAAATTTGTACACGTAAGGAAACAATTTTTCTTCCATGGTTCACCTCCTTTGGAATTATTTAAATCGTACAGTTTTTATATCGTTAAAAAACAAAAAAGATATATTTAGATAGACTTATAACTTTATTTAGTATTAAGTACAAAAAAATAAATACTGAGTTATTTAAATACAGATTCATAGAAATCCTATAAAAAGTAACTTGAAATGAAGAAGTGTTTACTACTTTTTTATTTGTATGTAAAATTTGTTTTATTTTAAGCTTCGTATTTTGGTGTTATGATTAACCCCTTGAACGATTATGTCGTATGTTATATATCTTACAAGTCGTTCAGGATGATATTCTTTATAACATATTTGAAAATCATCAAAATCAGAGATGGAGTCGATGCAACAGATAATTACCCAATAAATATGCTTTCATTGTAATTCAATGGATATACATATGTACTGATGAATATGAAAGTGGTCTAAGCCAAATGTTTAAAAAAAAATTGAAATGTGCCAGATCAGAAAAAGTAAAGATATAAATTTTAGATAAAATTTCTGGCTTAAATCACCTTTATAATAACTGACTCGTATGAAAATGAATATTTTGCATTTCCATCAAATTGAAATCAAATACTGTACTTGAAATAGTTGCAAATTCGAATAACGCGATCAATTCCTGGAATTTATAATTCACACTAACCGAGATCTATATGTACACTGTTCTGATAGTTAAGTGCTGGTAGGTGCAACAAAAAATTGGTATCTCCATGGGATAGGCTTCCAATAATGAACCGTAATGCTCAAGGATTAATAATTGTCTAATGAAATCCCTACAATTTAATCATGGCGATAAATCTATTGTATTCAAGAGCACTACAACTTACTGTTAAAAGTGTGTTCAGCTTGATCGTTGTTACTGCAAACGAATTACTCTTGTCGTAACAATGTGGAAAGAGAAGTGGTACAGCAATCGGAGGACCGAATAACGATTGAAGTTTTCAACCGATTTTTAGAGAAACCATTCTATTTCAATTATTTGAATCAATCATCAATATTTAAATATTTTAAGGTTTAATATTACGATTACAGTAATTTGTAATAATATAACTTTGAAAAATTTTTTTATTTGACAAAGCGTAATTTTTATTGGTTTTAATTTGTTAATTTCTACTTCACTAATTACTTTTTATTAACACACAGTTTTCTATTTAAAATGCATAAGAATTAAACATAAGATATATTGCTAGCAATTTATGAAATGTAACTTTATTTGATACATTAAAGAATTGAGATTGAAGAGAAAAAGCTGGATAAAAGCCTCACGAAAAATATAATAATAATTTTTCAGAGAAATAAAATAATCAACGTTATTTTTCTTTTAAAATAGAATTTATATATTTTTCCTCATTTTTATATCATAAATTTGTTAGTTCTCTAAAATGAGTATGTAAAATGACTTTTATAACAATGAATAAATTAGCAAATAAATAACTTTTTGTGAAATGACAGACAAATTCTAAATCCTTCTTAATTAAAATTATTGCTATGGAGTAAGAAACATCATTTAACAAAGAAAGGTAAATTATTGTAAAATATTGAAAAAGTTACAAAGGATTCATATAATCAACAAAAGTAATTTTTAGATGAGTTAGGGTACTTCAAAGAATTTGATTATTAATTTAACGTTTTAACAGCTCCAGATACCTCTGTAGAAGATAATTTCTATTTATTATTAAAAGTTAAAGTTAACATAAAAGAGATTTTATTCCTATCTTTCATTCCACACTAACAATTATCCTTATTTCTTGATCCTTGAATGAAATAAACTATTATTCTTAAATTACACAAAAAATTATCTTAACAAATTATAATTCACCATTATAGATCATAAACTGTGCTGTTACCTAAAAAAATGTTTGGTTTGCTTATGTATTCGGCTACAAAAAAAAGATGTGTTACATAAAAAATGAAAGCTGTTAGGACGAAAGAACTTTTAACCTTTTTTTAAAAAAAGTCATAGGAAAGTTGGAAATAGTGGTGATTCACATCAGCTGGAAAACAAATTGGGACATTATCGTGATTTTGGTCAAATAATTACGAGGACCATTAAAAAGTTTCGGAACACCATTCGATTACACGAACAATGGCCACCCTTTTAGAAACGGAAGTTGAATTTCGTAGCTGGTGCTGGAAGTGACTGAATAATTGACTTGTATTGTGGAAAACTTTAAGAATATGAGTTCAAGCGTTAGATTAAAACTTCTGAAATTAATTGTAAAAGTTATTACCCCAATTATAATTGCTCCCTCCAACATCGATCGAGATTTTCGCGTTCGTTCTCTCTCCTGAATTATTTAAACGTAAAGATTCATATATTATTTCCTTTTGCATTCAGAAGTTGTTGAAGCTGTTACTTTTGAAAATTTATTTTTATTCATAAGACATACTAAAACATACTGAAAACTGTACTTTCATATCCATTTTTTGTATATTATGTACAATAAAAATTCTGCGGATGAAGTTTATTATACTGATAGTTGTTAACAACATAACTGATTAACAAGTTGAAAAAGTAACGTCACAAAAATTTACATACATTCATGAAATTTTAAACATATGTAACAGAAGAATAAAGATTTTTAACATCTAGACGTAGGTATATTAAGAAAATTATAATATTTCTCACATTTTCTTACAAAAAAATATAAATGAACTAAAAATAGCCTTACAAAAATTCAAACATATTTACCATGAACGTATTGAGGTCGATAAAATTTGTAGTTATGGTTATTAATAATTATTACAGCAAATTTTGTACACTTTAATATCTATAATAATTGCATAGTGAATTCCACGATTTTGTATTGCCGGTTTATTTATGTTCTGCAGTGAATAAATATTAAATACACAACTATTTTCTTAAATTTTATTTAATTCAGCTAATAAGTGAGTCAATGCTCATAAAATGTCTAAAATCTGGTTTTTTTCTTAATGTTTAAAAAATTGAAGCAAATAGCTGCAGATGATTTTACAGTATTTGAAGCAAAGAAACAAAAGTTTGAAGCATTATTGGAGATTAATAATTCATTGGATACAATTATAAGGCTACTAACTAACATCGAGCATTCGATGAAGAAAATTCGCGAAATAACTTTGTTTAGAGAGGGATGGGACACATTGAAGACTGTAGAGAAAGAGTGATAAAATGATAATGTAAGAAGTAGAAAAGATGGCGAGAAGTGATGAAAGAAGTGTCGTAGAAGCTATTTGCAGTTATAGCACTGAAAATCGACAAACAGCAACAACAACAAAGGAGTTGTAGTACTTAAATTGCAGCTAAAGAAGGAGGCGAAACGCAAATGCAACCGCGGTTACTTGGTAATATAAACACGTACACCCCTTTTTCGCCGGCGTCGTGGCTGGCGGTCCCATAAAATGGTATCACCCCTCCCTCCTCCCTCCTTGGGACTCCCTTAACGACGTGCCGGGGATAGGCGAGTACTAGCTCCGTGAAAAATTATCCACGGATTCAATATTGCTCGCCTTCGACGAGATCCGGCTACGAAGCACGGATTTCTTTGAATTCTATGCCGAGTTAATTACAGAGCGTTCTATGGAAAGCTACAGAAGCTAAATACATGCATCTAATTGAAAGATTCCAGCAGTTTTGCTATAAATTGTAGTGTTTTCTCAATAGTGTGCAATAAAACTTTGTTTTAAACATTCACTTTTCATTAGTAGTACTTTTGATACGTGTATATACAGGTAAATGTAAATGTATTTTTTCGATCAGGAGAAAGTCTAATAGATACGTCATTGCAAATATTATATTTAACTGTGTTTCATCAATGAGCTTTTCGATACTGGAGGGTATATTTGAAATCATGACATTAATACGCTTTTTCAGTAGTTCGTGATAGTAATCACTTATTGCGTACTACATATTGACAGCAGACTATATTTTTTTGTTAAAATTGTTTTGTGAATGAAGTGCGGCCCGCAGGAACGTTGTTGCGGACCACGGGTTGTTCATCGTTGTTCTAGAGATTATGTTTTGCCGTAATATTCACTAATTAATTAATTATAACATTATAAAAGATACATTATAAAGATACATTAATTTAGCTCAACGGTAGCACTAAAATTTACAAAGGTTTTTTTATAGTACTATTTCTTTATATTTGCGACCGATCACGTGAATCGTTTAGAATATGTGATGAATATCAATTGGTCATGCGAGAAGGTACCACCCATTAGCGAACCTTCAAAGTTGTAAAAATCGTCACTCAATGTATAGGTCTGAGGAGTTAGTTCCTTTTAGTCTTCCGATCCCTCTTGAGGGATCTGTGGTTAAAACCTTCGCCATGCGTTGGGATAGTTTTGCAGCCTACTTTTATCCGATGCCGCAGTTTTCTTTGTATTTACAAAGATATGAAGAAATTTGCGAAAGCAGTGTTATTTGGAGAACAAGAATCGTCTTCCGCATGCGAAGGGTTAAAAGAGAAAGTTATTACCCAGCTACAAATTTTTTCCTAAGTAAACAAGTAAATGTTCGACAAATGCTTGAGTAAATACCCAAAGCTTGTAAACGGACTCGTTTCATCTCTAAACAATGCAATCTGTACTTTATCGTATTCAGTCTGTGTTTTTTCATTCACTTAAGGCTGAAGTCGTACGAGCATCTGTTTGACGTCCGCGAGAAGTTGGCTAGTAGAATGGCACAGGAGCAACATGGATACTTCACTTCGCTCGATTCATTGATGCCATCCTTTTGGCCAACAACGAAAATTATACAGACTAGAACCAATTAGACCCGCATTCCTTTCGCTAGCCACTTGTTCGCGAATGCACAATACATGTTTCTTCTTCCTATCTGGTTGGAAGAAAAAGGAAAAACAAAACGTTCCCACAATCACAGGCTAAGTTTCCCAAAAACATATGAAAATCCACCTAAAACAAATCAGCTTACGCAAACAGTGTTTCTCAGCTCACAGCTTGTTTTGCGAACATCTTATCGCTATCAACCGGACCTCTTACTAAAATAGAGACAGTCACCGTCGAAGTTGAAGCAACTGGCGCGGTGCAGCATATCCGGAAGCAGAAATAGTTACATAAGAAGGGTATGCCGATATCGAAATTCTGTTAGCCTACATCACTGGTGACCGCAGCCGCAGCGATGAACTGGCGGTTTCCGCAGCCATGGCGACGAACAGCTACGATTGACAAGACAGGAACGTTGGCAATTAATGGAAGCTGGGACTTAATTAGTACAATACAATCTCCGTGGCGTATTCCATTCCTGACGTATTGAGACCCGTTTCTACGATAACCACCCCTTGCTCCTTATTCTCTCTCGCTCTTGCTCTCGTTCTCTCTTTCCGCACTCCAAAATACCAAGCGTTCCAACGAAGTCCTTAGAAGAAGGTAATATCCTGCTGGAAACCCTGACTTCGAGTTCTTGTAGAACAACGTTGCTGAAATACCGATTTCGGATTCGATAAAGGAAGTAGTGGAAAGTTATTGGCGCTAAGGGAATTCGTGCTGTGACCGTAAATCACGGGGAACTATTGTTCGGAAATTTTTTCTGTAGTTGTTTAAAGAAAATTCAGTAGACAGGAAATGATGAGACTCCGGTTAGAAGTTCTAACTTAAAATTAAAGTTAGCTAAAAAAGAAATATATTCTTCGAGAAATCTCATTTTATGGAATATCTCTATTCTATCAACTTGAAATTCTACCTTACTTGAAATAGTTTCAATCAGTATAAATTATACTTGTGTATTTACTCTTCATGAAATGTAAAAGTAATTTAACAATGAGGTTGGAAGGCCCCTTTAAGTGTAGTACTGGCCTACACTTTGCAATAGACATTTTTATATGCAAAACTGCTGATTATTTCCACGTTTTAAACGAAGATAAGATAATTATATAGAAAAGGCTGATCTCTCCGATATCAATGACCTTGAAATATACTGTCAAGGTAATTAATCAGAACAGCTTTTCCTGTACATGCGACTGCTACTCAATTTTAGTTTTCGAAATATACACAAATAAAGTTACTACAATTACATTAAATCCTAAATACATAGACTTCCGTGGCAGCATATGCACTTCTTATTTATTTATTAACCCTCAGAATACAAATGGTTTACAACAGACACGGGAGACGAATGCAGGATGATTTTGACCCTTATCAGAATTTTTATTGTAAAGTACCTTTGGAAAAGAGTCATGTATGAAAACGTATTTTAAATATACCCTTTACTTCTTTTTAGTTTTTTAATTCTATCTTTTGTATGATTCTCATAAATAAATTTGCTATATTATGATTCTGACATCTTGAACTTGTTTTGACAGCTCTACAACTTAACCGAAACTTGTTCAAAACCTTAAAAGTGCAACATTATAACATGCAATATACTTTTGCGAATATCTCGGAGTCAAAGATTGAGTGGCTATAACTTATGTATATAGGAAAAAATTGTTCAGATTGATGATGACAACATATTTCAAGGTCATTGAAATTGGTGAGGTGAATCTTTTTCTATGTAGTAATCGAAGATAAATTGCGCCGGTGATTATAAGAGTGGATTAAGTCAAAAATTGAAAAAGCGTTATCTTATCAATTTAATCGTATGGAAATGGGCCAAATCACAAAAATTCAACAAAAGTTTAAAACTAAATTTTTGACTTATACCATTTTCATAATCAGGGGTTCAATAATTAAGACCCGCATTAGAGCCCATTAGAAGATCCATAGAGATTTAGGTTGGAATAGAAGCACAGGCAGCGCGTATAGGTAGCCAGAGTAAATAAATCTGTATTATGTTAGTGCTCGAATCATGCACACTACGTGGCTTCTGAACGTGTGTATAACATTTGCGAATACGCCACCAACGTTGACGAGCACTCAGAGTGTGCGCTACTGTATTAGCATAACGGGCTGAAACATTAATCCAGAAGCGGCGATAGCTTGAATTTATTAGCCAGGAAATTCATTATCGACGAGCCCATGATTTTCGTAGAGCTATGAAAATTATAAGAGAAACGAATCGTTTCATGACGCAGTGGAGCCTCTCTTATCCGAACACCCATTATCAGAACGTTTAAATAGTCGTTCTATTATCCAAATAGTATACCTATTCGTTATTATTAGAGATCGGATGTTCATGCAAATGCATATATTATTACAATGTAGATATAGACATCAAATTTAAACAGAAATATGTTTTGCAATTAGATCTTAAAATTGTATTTTTTATTTTGCATAAATAACATAATTCATACACTTTGCATATTCTACAATACATTTAGGGATATGTGTAAGTACATATTGAATATTTTGTGAATACGAAACGTACTTACATTCTAATATTGAATTTATGCGAAAATAAATGACTTCAAATACATGTTTACAAACGTGAAACGGTCAAAAAAATATTTTAAAACAGTATTAATGTAAATTTAAATATGCATTTGCCATATTTTGCGATGTGAAACGCACATTTTCGGCACACAAATCAACATTATCTTGTAACCTGTAGCAATTAACTAGCGCAAATATGAACAGATTACTTATTATTTACTACAATGCAAATTATAATAGTTCAGTGTAGATAAGGATATAGTATATACACGATACAAGGAGTACAATATACTCATAAATTGTTATATGTGTATAGAGAAAAGTCCCCCAGCACCTTGAGCTAGAAACAGCAGACTATACAACTTTTAATGATCTCTGAAAATTTAGTAATAAGAGTTGATAATTCCACAAAATAAAAGTACCCTCATTCAAAAGTAACGAAAAATTATCTTACAGTATAGACCAGCTATTTAGATAGTAGATTTTTAGATGTTATGTAGTTTATAACGTTATAAAATGTTAATAAAACACATTTATACGTTAATATAGAATAGTTTTACTTAAAATTTATTTTTACAAATATCACAATTAAAATAATGAATATTTTCTTCGTCCGTACATTGCACATGTGCCCATCCTTCGCATTGGATGCATTTTATCCAATCTTTATTAAATGTTTCTTTGCACATAATACACTCTAACATATTTTCATCATTTACAGTCTGCCTTTGCATTAATTTCTTTTACAGAACTTGCTTTTATGCTAATGTCATGTTCTTTTCGGAACAGTTTCCTTTTTCCTCATTTACAATCATTATAAAAATACAAAATAAGGCCAAAAGAACATAGTCCCACAAAGTTTCATTCAAAGCCGTGAATGTCAGTTCGCGGTGTTCCCTTGTTAGTAAAATTACAGTATAAAACTCAGAAATATACTCCGAATTAGAAATCTTTAACACATATTATATCTCAAAAAATATAGTATTTTTAAGCATTTCCATATTTCTGTATTCAATTGCAAAAACCTTTTTTTTATTAATAAAGAACGAACTCGTAATGTCCAACATATAAAATAGAAAAATAAAAATGACGAGATACGGTATTCGGTTGAAGGGGTGATAAAAAGTATTGGTTAAGGCAAGTAAATAATGGAAGACGATCTGTAATGCTAAATAAATTGAACTTTATTGATATAAAAAATAGCATGAATTCTATAGTTACTTATACGTAAATATACAAATATGAGTATCAGATACAATGTTTTTACGCGCCAATGGACCGTCTCGAACTGATGGTGTTCCTTCTGCATTTCAGTTAGCTTTTGTTTTCCATAAGAGTGGGGGGCAATCTGCAATAAAATGTATTTGTTAGAATAAAACAACACCCGTATTCAATTTAAAAATATATTATAGTTGTAGTAATATATTATAGTTCTTAATTTTCTTTTTATAATTTACAATGATTGCTTTTATAACTTTTATAACTTTTATAACTGATTGTGTCGCGTGGCTTACACTCTAAAGAAGAACGTACGAAAGAAAAACAAAAAACAAACGTAAGAAGAGGGCGACTTTATACTCAGCGCTACCAACCGTTGCCATCAATATTCACGAACTAAATTATAATTGTAAACAAAAATAAAAAATAATATAATTTTTCTCTCATTTTAACATTACTCTTTAATTAAAGTTTAATTACCTTTTTAAAAGTATTAGCCGTCTAGTCTGAACAGCCAGGTAGATTGTATACTACATCATTGTATTTCAATAAAAAAAAAAAAGTTGGGAAGATCTGGGAAATACCGGTTACCCTTATTTCTTAACGGAGGAAACATACAATATAACTTTGTATGGAGCTACTATCGTTTAGGTATAATTTTAATGTTCCATTTTTGTGTATAATACATGAAATTATTTTTCGGTGCATAATCTTCTAGGAGTATTAACACGAACTAAACTCTTCAATTTATTATTTGAGAGCAAAAACGTAACGGAAATGTGACTCGTTGAATTTTTATAACAACTTTTTGCTAATTTGGCCGGAATTACCCCAGTCTCCACTATCTAATGTAAATTAGAAGATCGACTGGAAAATCGAGCTTTACGGGGATGAAGGTCCACTACATAAATAAATTATTCCTATCAGGATGTTTGTTATACTCTGAAACGACCGTGACTCCTTTTTCACGCTGCTCTACTAATTGAACCAGTTTGGTAAGGTGTCTCGTTCGTAAGTTTAGTAGTCCGACGTCGTTGCTCGAACGTGTAAGGGCTGAACTGGCCGCTATTCCAATCGTCATAAATTGTCATAGGGAACGTGACGATCGTACCGAGTAGCCAATAGATGCGCACGCCTGTCATTTGACCCCTGCAGCCTCTATTGGCGTCGCATGACCGACAACCCTCTCCGGGAGGGGGGAGAGGGCTTTGACTACCAATTCGTCTACGCCAATGCACCTATTCGGTTGAAACGATTGAATTTCTACAGCAGATTTCACGTCAAGTGCACCCCTCTTTCCCCCTCCTCTTTTATTACATTTCCCTCATTCAACTATTTATCGGCTAGTTGTTCGGATTAAAATATGGAAAGGGGTATATGGGTAATTTCTATTTTCTCCAAAACTTTATCGCTCGTTAAAAAGAAATAGAAAATTTCTTCGTATATCCTTAACCCATTCGAGACGGCGATTTTTTTCGAACACGGTCCCCAGGAGCGAAATTTTTTTTTTGTTCATATTGTTCATTTTTAATAAAAAAAACTTGTTTACTACAGAAATCACCCAATTCGTAAGCGAATTTGCATAAATAAGATGATTGCACACCGTGTGTGCAACTCGCTCCTCAGAAAATTTTTATTGCGAGGAGCGGATTGAACACCATGTGTGCAATGTAAGGTAAAATAAAAATACATCATTAAAATTGATAAATATTTATTTTAAAAATAATTAGATAATATAAAATCGTTATGTTGCTTTCAATAATGAAGAACAGAATATAATGCAAAGAAAATTTTTAAGAAATAGTAAAAAATCAAAAAAATAATTTGAATAATGAAGAAAATAATATAAACAAGAAATAAATTTTTAGAAAAATGTCTAAAGGTAATAAAGTAATGTAACTCAGTAATGAAAAAGAAAATAGAATTTGTAAATACATTTTTAGAAAACAGCACACTGAAAAATAATCGTAAAATAATCATACATTAGTTGGTTGATGATAGCGCTTGAAACATTCTCCCAAACATAATCCTGGATTACCGACACAAGCAGGACAAAAGTAATTACTACGTCTATATTTTCAATTATAAGAAATTATGAATACGCAATATTCAATGTAAGAAATTATTTCTTACATTATTTGATTAGGCGGTATATATAGAAGGCGATACTATTGCTATTGGTGATAAATTTGAAAAATAGAATTAGATAAATATGGGTTCTTACATTGATATTTTCTAAAAATGTAGATTTTGAAACTCCAAACAAAATGTCTTGTTTTGTTTTGGTACGCAATAAAACCAATGCCAAATTTTGTTTTTCTATACTTTATAGATACTATTAATTCAAAAAAAATCTTCTCTCGATGATTATTTTACTCAGAATAACTGATAATTGCTCATTATTATTATTGCACACACGGTGTGCAACCCGTCTTTTAGCCTCGGAAAGCAATTGCACACACGGTGTGCAATCGGTCTCGAATGGGTTAAGAAAGATACTTTTAGAAGGAGGTTAGGTATCAAAACTTTTGAATCCACTATTTGTTCCTGAGACACACCTTTTTATGGAACAAAATTTTTCTTAAATTTTCCAAAGATTAGTATTTTGCTTATGATTTATATATGTAAAAATTATAAACATATTATAATTATTAACAAAATACAGCTTATTTATTTTTAATATAAATATTGTTGGTGACCTTGAATAAAATTCCAACTAGTTCAAAATGCAGATTAAGATGCAATTTGGAGAGTGGAAAACCTTAAGTACAAAATTTCAATAACGGTTCTTTAATAGTTTCAAAGATATAAATTAGCACAATACATTGAATTTTGCCTATATGCATAAGCCTGCAGTTGCTCCTCGTCCACCTGCTGCTTTTGTAAGCACAAAACAGAACATATATAAGAAACAAACTAGTCACAAATTTTTTATTTCTACCAATATCGGTAATATCGGTGCCTACAAACTGATGCTTGCAGTTTAAAACTAAAACACATGATCCCTGTCCCCGCATGCAACACTTCCCTATAAAACTAATTCAGACCTAACCCCAAGTAAGATATATTCTAGAGTCAAGCTTTGTTATATTGCATTGTAAATTAATGTAAGCTTTCACAACTTTCAAAAAAAAACTAAAGAAAAGGAAAGAGAGACAGTTAAGAGAAAAACTCGTTATTGTTTGTATTTTAGTTTCTGAGAATTCTATGTTTTCGAATCTGATCAGATTCGTGAGGAGATATTTTTTTGCCGATTCACTGAAAAATATATGAAAATTGCATATTTTAAATTCACCCATTGTACTGCAACAGAGAGCCACTTTGTCAACCGTTGCCATAATCATACGCTGGTACAAACGTGCATGTATAAGCAAAATTTAATATGTATATTCTTTTAATTGATATCTTGGAAATTATAATATAAAAGAACTGTCATTGAAATTTCGTATTTAAGGTTTACTCCTCCCTTTACCTTTCCGCACTAAATTTCATCTTAATCCGCGATGTGGGTTCCCTGGAACAACAATCCATATTAGCGGGGGACGGACTCCAACATTCTTCTTCACCTGCTACTCTTATCTGCGATCACCGTTGCTGGCAAACTACTATCCCTGACAAAAAGTTTTCAATTATATGTAAAAATATAAAACTACACAAAAATATTAGATACGTATTTGTATCTTTTGAGATGCAAAATGAGATGGTATAAGTATAAAATACTTAGTATAGTTAAATCAGTCTAATACAAAATAAATATAAAAAATAGTTAAAATCTTCGCTTATTATAAAAAAGAAAGCCTCGAACAAATAAAATATTAATTAGAAAAGAATATAATCATGAAGAAAATTCTTGGATTTTATTTACACTTCGCGGTTTCTATAGTTTGTTACTGTCAAAGTGTTTAACTAATAAAGCTACATGCACTTCTCAGTGATTATCTCAGTCCTGAGCAAAATCTTTTTTTCAACACTTCATCCAACCAAGTACTTTTCTCCAACTATCATTGTATCTCTTTATTATCTTCGTCTCGATAAGAAACAAAAATTTGTATCAATTTATTTTTGTACTTACTTCATATCAGATCAATTTTTCTTTTCCTGGTATGTTTATACCGTATCATTTTACATTTTAATCTGTAGTATTCCTACATAATTTCGTATGGCTTGGTTTGATCGAACACTTCTTGCTAGTACAAATAATCTCTAGGATCGATACCTTCCACGTAGCAATTCGAAAACGGTCTCAAGCCTCGAATATATAACGTGTCCATTCCGTAATGCCCGTTTCACGCAAACGTTTAACGACGTAATAGGCAGTCGGTGTAGCACGTACGACAAATAGACAAAACGTGGCAGGCCGTCAATTAGAGGGACGAGAGCATTCATGCAAATGCTAACGTTAACCGATTATACGGAGACTAATATTGTTATTTAACGGGAACGATATCAGTCTGATTCATTCGACTTAATCCAGAGCATTACCGATTATGTCGGTGTGCACAGACAAAAGATATTTTGTCCAGGACAAATTTAACCCCCGACTCTGTTTCCACTCTTTGTTCCTCTTTCTCTCTCCCTCTCTCCCTCTCACCGATCAATTGTGCCTGTAAAATCGACTGGCACGCGTGTGCACGTTCCAGAATTCGACGCACGTGATCTCAACGAAACACTAACCGTTTAAAGTCATAAATCGAATTACTGCTTATTAGGAAATTTGTTGCATTGATAAAAACGAGAAAATCGATTTCAATAAATTTTACCGTAATCAGAGAACACTTAATGTTAAAAAAAAAAGATTTCTCTCTTATCGACCCTATTAATAATCTCAAGCTACTTACAATTAGTGGGGTGGATCGAAGCATAGGATGGATAAAATTTCCTTTGTGTTCATTTTGACTTCTAATAGTGGAGAAAAATTGTCTACTGTAGAGGTATTTAAGGTGTTAAAACCAGAATTTGCTAAATACATTTAGCATAAAGCTACTTTTATTGATTTTATGAATCTTTCGTAATTTGTTTTCCTTCAGCAGAAACTGTTACTTAGACTGCGGATTCCAGAAAACTTGAATAAACTTTAAAAAATACAGAACGCACATAAGAGGCAAAAATAGGACGCATACAATATCCAAAGTGAATTACATGTTACGACATTCAAATAGTGAAACAAGTCTCTTTTTGGAATTCCATTTTTCTTAGTTATGCTTGTAAAAATATAAATTTACTTGAAAATACGCGGTCTAATAACTATGATTAAAAATCAAATGTAATGAAACCGTCAGTAATAAAGAAATTCGGAAATTGTCTAAAAGAAGACTTATTTAAAAAAAATGATAATGCAACGCTACATAAATTTAAAAGTTGATTAAAAAGTGTTGTTACGCCATTTAATCAGTTTCAAGAATCATCGTGTTCCTAACCGGAAGATCAAGCACAGCTCCTTGGCCACGGCGATTCGTGTCCCATTCAAAGCAGTCGTTAATCCGGTGACACCGCAGAATTATTTGCCACAATGAAAGCGAGCCATGACAGGTCTACACGCTTGCGTGTGCGAGCGAGCGAACGAGCGACCGATTCAAATCGCGACAATGACGGCAATGCAAATCCGGCCGTGCCTGCATCCTGAATAGTCGAGGCTTCCGCGCATTGCTGGGATCACATCCACCCTCTCACCCCCATGCTTTCTGCTCCGTAGACTGTCAGTTATTTATTAGGGTGAGCGCTCATGCCGGCCCGGCGCTGTCTCAACCTCATAAATCGAGCGTTTAGCGCACTTTTATTCCCGCTGTTACTCGCATTGAGTCGACGGGACACGTGCATTAGTGTGAGTGAACGAAATTGAAGCCTTCAACGTGCGTGTTGATAATATAGTAAATGAAAACACAAAAATCGATTGTTAGGAAATATTTTTATTTCTTAATGCAACTCTTAAGCTGAGTCCACGCTATGTAACAAAACAAGTTATATGACAAAGTTATAATAACTTGTTAGAAAATAGACCAGAGAAAAATTATGTAACCTTTTTTCTATTATTTGTCGAAAGTAAGTCGTATATAACATTTTTCATGCGATGCAGTTAGTATTTTTTGTCATGTCATCAAGGGTTGAGAATGTATCTAGCAGCTACATGCTGCGTAATTTTGTCAAAAAGGCAAAGTAATCGTAAATGGAGGTTTTAGGTACGCCCATAATTATTAACCACAAAACGATATAACGGTAAAGTGAACTTTTAATTGATCTTGAAAGAAACGACAGCGGTCCACTAACGGGGTTAATTTTGAAATTACATAAAAATTAAAAGTAATATTTACTACAAGAAGTATCGCAGCTTTAAAACACTCATTGATGTGGTATTTTTTAAGGGCACAATAATACCAATTCTCCACTCAAGGCAGACATACCAGACTCAAACATTTCATTATTTATATATATATATACATAGAAACAATTGAAAGTTAAGATTTCGTTCGATGACCCCACTAGCTTGCCTGCAACAGACCTCGAATGTTTCACGCTCATTGAATACTGTAAAAAGTCTGTCAATTCGTTGAACGGAGTACGCAACATGATATTCATTGATCTTTCCAAATTTATCGACACTTGATGGATAGTACATAACTAGTTATATGACAAAAGAAATGTTATACGATAACATGATATGACATTTATCTTTTCTGTTTTCTAACAAATTACATAACTATGTCTATATACTGTAGACGTCGCTTTTCAAGTCTTAGTAATAAGTTATAGTAGGTTGTTATATAACGAAGTCAGAAACAAATTTGTTATGTAACCACATTTTGTTACACAGTGTGGACCCAACTTTAGCTATGTAAATATGGTATTGTATGATAACGCTCATTCATAAGCCTGATAGATAAAATAGACTACAGAAATCCAAATTTCTCTTCCCAACACAATTATCCTTTAAAGGGAGGTTCCGGTCCAGATCTCTCAAAAGATCGTTTTTTTACATATTTTACTTCTTTCATTTTTGAAGAATGCATACCTAATAGAAGATTTAAAAATTCAAAAAATTAATAAACACATAACAACAAAAATCTACGATAGCAGCAAATGAATTTATTTCTCGTAGAATGACGCGATGTTTGAAAAATCTCATTGAACACGTACAGTGGGTGTAAAAAGTATTCGTACAGTGGTACAACTTTGACTTCTATCATTTATATGTAGCAAAAGCATACATTAACCCTTTCGCTACGGCGATTCGGTCCATCGTAGTACCACTCCTGAACGGAACTCTCTGGTGAAAGTGTACACATTACGCGTGGACAGTATATTTTAGAAGAAAAGGGATCTCTCTTTAAAAGAATATACTTGTAATTTCTATATAAAAGATATAAACTTATTTAATGGGTACAAAAAGGGACTCATCAATAATTAAAAATAGTGAAAGAATAATGTATAACAATGATACAAAATCACATCGTGCATGCAGGATATATCCAGCGTTCGGAGCGAAAGGGTTAATCAACAAAATCGTATTGTGGTACATAAAAATACAGTATACAGGTAACAAAACTAAAAGAGACTACTTATTTTTCATAAACTGTTACTTACAAACTAGAAAAAATGCGATCGAGCGAGAAGTTTCATGCGTAAAAAGTATTCGTACACTTCATAAATATTAATTATAAAGCAAAAATAATAATTTTTTTTATAAAAGTTAAGCATTTGGTTGGATACTCCGTTTGTTGAACAATATGTTTTAAACAGTTCTGCACGTTTAAATTTACTTATTGTTAATAATTAACATCGTTGAAAATTGCCTAAATAGAGAATTTCCACATTTTTCTTCTGATAGCATGTAATAGCATCAAATCGAAGAAAATTGAACTTTTGCTTTTTAAAAACTCATAATACCTTATAACTTTGAATCATGAAAGTAAAATGACAAACATTTGCCAAGCTAAAACAAGCTTAAATATTATTGTTGCTAATGATTTTTTAACGATTTAATAAATGTTTGTTAAAATTTCAGAAACTAACAGTATAATTACAATCATAGAGGAATTGATCGTAACATAACTTCAAATATCGATTGCAAAAAAGATATAATAATATTAATATTAGATGTAAAAGATATAAAATAAATATAAAGAAATATGGAAAACCTAAATTACTCCATCAAAGATTTAAAAGTTAAAAAATACAATTTACCGTGGCCATAACTCTGATTCTAGTCTCAGCGCCATGTAGTGAGCGTTGAACGAACTAATAAGACCAGTGGGTATGATAATGACGAAAGCGTTAACTATTTATCAGGAGCATTAAAATAAATTAATTTTTACGTTATAAAATATGGCATCTTAGAGTGCTGTATTTTAATTAATTCATTTTTTAAATAACAGCTCTTTTTGTTTTATATAATTAATTTTTATTAATGGTACATGCTATTTCCCGATCGGGCCTCATTATCATTTGAATTCGTTTTTAAGTTAAATTACTGTAGTTGTTAACAATTTTAATATGAATAAGGTAACACTAATTTCAATCAAATTCAGGATAACATTTCACATAAACGGATATTCATTAACTGTAAATCTCCACAATGTACGTCAGTATTAGGCACATTACAAATGTAATTATATTATAGTCAAAATTAGTTAATTAAATTAGTTGATTTACTTTATTACATTTACTTATCCGTTAACAAGGAACGTAAAAAATAAATTAACAATCAAAACTGATACAATTATTTTTATGAATATACCTACATAAGTTATTGTATAATAATAGCAACATTCTAAACATGTAAACTCTTTATAAATTAGTCTCGTTTTTTTAAATATCTTATTAAATGCATTGCAAGAACGAAATACTAATAATTAAATTGAATTATAATAATATCGATATTATTAGGATGACAATTTTTTATGAATCACTCTTATACGTAGGATATTTTCTATAAAATGATAATAATTAAGTTAAAATAAATGCTCAAAAGTTAAAATGAACATGAATTTCATCTAAAATAAGGAAATTTTTTTAACTCATAATTTTATCATACGAAACCTAGAAGTAATCTTGCAGTTTTGTACTTTGCATGCGAAGGAGCAGATTCTTCTTTGCAGATATATTCTTATCTAATTTACCATAAGGACTGAAATTCTTTTTACTTATTACTTAAAAATTTGCATCTTCAGGCATGTTAAAATTATAAAAGGTATCTACGCTTTCAAGTTCTTAAACAATCTGCATAACTTACATTTCTAAACGTATTAAAAAATAACAGATAAAGAAATTGAATCAAATGCTTGTCTATTTTTTAACGGAATACTATAAATAATTATGAATACAAATAGTAAATAATGGTAAAAACTACTTTTAATACGATTGTTAAGGTGGTTAGTAAATAATTAGTAAATATACTGAATACAATCGTAATAATTACTACATATTAAATATTCTTAAAAATAATGACATCGATATAATAATGATTAATATTGCTTCTAAAATAACTGTTGCACTTCAAAATAGTAACAAATAATTATTACCCTCAAGAACAGTACCAAGTAATTATAATCTACCAATATTATTGCTTAAATATTAATTGTTAATTATGTTTTCTAATGAATAAATATCTTTTCCTCAAAATTTGTAAACAAAGATCTGGCATCAAAAAATTAACAAATTGACAAATGAATTTACATAAATTGCCTCGCGGATAGAAATCGTGGCAAACGCATACATATCGAATACTGAATACGTCACACATGCTCACTGATGTCATATTCTCTAACCCCTTTCCGCGCAATCACAATCTCCGCGATCATATCGTCATCCTTCGCAGAGAGGTAAAAAACACAAAAGATAACTTCGTGGAGGGATTACTGTCCCCTAGATCCCTCATTCCCCGTGGATCTCGTAATTGGCTGTGTAACTCCGATTGCCGGCTCAGACCGGAAATAGACCCTGTAACCGGAGAACTCGTTTATGGAAATATGCCGGTGACCATGCGTGCACGTCCTATTTTTGACTTCGCCCTCTTCCAGGCTCCCCCTCCATTTCCTCCATTTTCATCCCTTCCATCCTGTTTTCCGTGCACTCGTCCAGCCTGTAATAAAATTAGCCAGGATTTAACGAATCCGTGCAAGCGAACGTCCTTTACCGAACTCGGAGACAGTTACATAAATCATCGAACGTGTTAAAAATTATGCTGTAAATGCAACCTTTCAAATTTAAGAATCCCTTGAAAAAGGATACTCACTTGGTGTGAGAGCACAGCTTTCTCGTGCACGGTCCGCAAAAAGAACATTTCTCTAGGTTGTGTGCCCTGCGGCACGGCAGGGGGGACGGACACAGGCCCTGGGAACGGCCGGAGATATTTTGCCGATTTAAATAAAGCTGGCGACCACATGGTACTCACGGCGAAACCGTAAATAGAGAATACGAGAAAGCGGGCCACATGGACTCGTTCGTAGGACTCCTCGGACCACATCGCAGTAATACGTGGAACTGGCTCTATTTCTGGCTTCTAGCCGCTGGAATACTCTGAAAAACTTTCGCGCACTTTCTATACGTTTGTTGCGAAACATCGATATTTTCTCAGTCTGGCAGAAACAACGGTGGTCAACTGTTTGCTGCACGCTTTCGGTTCGTCGATGCACCTGGGCGCAGCTCCATACTTCTTTACATTCCATACGTCACATTCACTACGGAAAGTAAGGAAGCACGGAACGGCATCGCCCAGCGTTCAAAAGCGGAGGAGCTTGCTACCCCTTGATCGCTTTCCCAGCAGGGAGGAGTTCGGAAGATCCACGAAGACATCTCCATTCAGATTACGTAATCCATTGATTCGAAATCCACAGGGTGTTCTGGAAGTCGCCTCCTGAAAACTGATACGCTTCACGAAGATGTGTAGTCGGAGGGGGGGGGGGAGCGAAAGCGGCACTTTTCACTCGCGCTTTCGTCACAGCTTGTTAAATGATCCAATTATACGACCATACTCTTTTATATCTGTCTTAGGGAAGCTGGACCTACAGAGATTATAACCAATCAGACCTGCATTCCTTCCAGTTCCGCGCAGTACCTGAATCCTCGCACTTCCCGCGGCGTCCATGTTGGATCTATCCAAGTTGCAGCGATCGAACCGAGTTTTAGGGTGCGTTTGGACTAAGCGAGCTCGTATAATTCTCCGATTTCGCGATGAATGCGAGTAGATGGTGCTCTAAATTGTGTGAACAGATAAGGAGCGCCGATTGTGACTCGCTTGGTCTAAACTGTGTCTCGAAGAAACGAGGAAACAGCAGCAGCTTAGAATCCTGTTGACCGGCTGACTGCTTCAGACTGAATGCTGCCAAAGCTTTGAGCACGATTGCTTCAACGAGCCCTCTAAAAATGGCCGCGCGGATCCCATTGGCCTCTCCCATGCCGCGGCCGACACCCCCCAGCACATGTAAGCTTACACTTGAGACTACCACGAGGCTTGCTTGCTCTCTCGTAGCGCATCGCGCCAAATTTGTCTTTACCCGAAAATAGTCAGTCCCACGGCTGCCACCACATGGCGACTATTCCTGGTCCAGACTCGAGTGATAACTTACCCAGGCCTCTGTTTCGCCCTCCTTGCTTCGCCTGGTCCCTCGCGCGCCTCTCCGAGCTTCGTTTTCTCTTCCCTTCTTCCCTTCATCATCGAACGCTTTCTTCTTCTTCTGCTGCTGCTGCTTCTTTTCGTCCCCTTCGTCTTCTTTCCCCGACTCCCGATGCCGTACAAAGACATATGCGCATACGCGTACAGTCGCAATGTCGTTGAACAGGGAATCCGAGGAGGACCCAATACGACGACACGCTCTCGACCCTTTAGATACCGCGGCTGCAGCCTCTTCTTCGCGCGAAACCGATGCTCCTCGAGGAAACTTGCTGCAACTATTGAGTGGGGACCACTGAGCTTTTTATCGGTATTGGATGGTCAACCTCTCCAACCATTAAGCTAATCTTGTTTTCTCGATGGTGCCACTTAGCGTTAGTCCGGTATCCGTATTGTGTTCAACTTTATATTAAGATTAATTTATTGAATACTTATATGTATAAATAGGTCCGATTGGTGTGAATGACGAATCCTAGAAATTGTTCGCATTCTTAGAACGCTTCAGATACAGTAATTAGTTTCAACTGGTCGAAGATGTGCAATACTTGAATATACATTTTTATATGTTTATTAAGTTACTATGGCAAAGACGTAAACGTACTCTCTTCTTATACCATACGTGTATAATAAAATACGCATTACTTCGTTCAAATCCCAATTAATTTGCATTCTTTCAAGGAGATTCATCATTTTTTGCTTCACGACTTATATAACTCAAAAGTCTTCGAATTTTTTCAATATAACATTCCTCCCTATCGCTATCACATTCTTTTCGCAACTGCACTTTCAATTTTCATTAAACGCGACCTGGTAACATTTTACAATTCAAACTAAATTAAGTATCGCACCGTTTGAATTCGCCTTAATCGAATCCTGTTTGTATAAAATACTTTCAAAAATTAATATATGAGAATTTTATAATTGGACTACCAAATATATCCATTTATTTTTAAACAATATTCAAAGTGACCAATTGATAATTTTTTATAAAATTTGTGATTCATCTTTGGAAGTTTACAATAATTTTTTAGTAAAAAATATATATGAAGATTTATTTTCTGTACGTTAGGTATCTTTTCTTACAATTTTCAATTTTATCGTCGACAGCTCTATTATTAAAATTCTTCCTGAAAAATAGTCATGAGGCAGTCCAAATTTCTGAATGATGCTCGACGATACGATTCTTCTTCGTGTGAAACTGACATTTCAATGGAGTTCAAGATTGAGCAGAGTGTAGAGCTGTTTGTTCGTATTAAATGGTCAGTGCTTTCGTTTCTATTTAAGGTTTTTAGAAACAGAACAGGACAAGGTATTCTTTGAAATAGTGAATAATAGATCGTATTTCTTTTATATTATACATACAACTTTGAAAACAATGATTAGGTGATGAGATTTATAGCATTCTCAAAAGAGAGGAGAGGGACACATAAGTTTATTTCTATTGGTTTCGTTAGAATGAATCCTCTATAGGTCAAAGTAGCAAAGGTTAACGTCCTCTAATATCGGGTCATTTCTAAAAGTATATTGGTGTAATTATCAAATTATGGATCAGTTACACGCAAGTAGTTATAATGAAATATTTAATTAACAATCAAAATTAATAACTAACGATTGAAGTAACTATTATATTTCATCGTCAATTGAATTAGTAATTAAATCAGTTATTTAATTGTCCATTTAACTGATCGATCAATTATTAAATTCTTTGCATCACAAAATTAATATTGTGTTTATAACAATACCAACATAGTTTACATTAATTTTTCTAGAAGTAAATTGATCGGCTTCTGTTGTAGTCCTTTCGTTTTCTTTTTCTGTAGCTACAATAATGTTATCCTACATAATAGTTTCGACAATCTGAAAATAAAAGTAAAAATAAAATTTTGATATTACATATTCTATCACTTATGATTTTAAAGTAAAAAGTGTGTTATATAGTCTGACAAATAAAGTCTTATGTAAATAAATATTTCATCAAAAACATTATATTATTGAAACTGTAATGTTATAATAATAATTATAATTAGAAGTAAAAGTTATAAATATACTTCATAATCATTGCTCTGTGGGGAAAAAAAATCATTCTTTTTTTCTTATAACTATCTAACATAACTCTAGCACTTCAGCAATTAATTTTTCAATTATGTCCAGTTAAATAATGGTGTTTTTAAATTTTTATGAATGTATAATATCCCCAAAAATTGAACATAGTGTATTTAAATATTCAAAATATTTCTAAAAATTTTTTCAATTTCCAAAAATTATTATGGAAAAGAATTTTAGAATCAGATTACAAAACCTAATATAATGCTTATTTCTAAAGTTATATCTAAGAAATATTTGACGATGTAATTCAATTTGCAATTTGAATAACAATGAGTGTTTTGAACTTTTTAATTTGTACAGAATAGCCTCTTTTAATTGATGTGACACTTTTCTTCTTCTTATAATTTATATCAATTACAAAGTGTAAATTTTACTATTCGTTTCGTAATTTCAATTAATTTTTCACTTTATTTCTAAAAATATATAGCAGAAGCTTTATCACGAGAAACAGTTTTGTCTTTCTCCATTTAAATGCTGTTAAATGTACGAGTATATACCGTGAAATCAAAATAAAATTAATACTTTATGACCAACGTGAACGTAAAGCTTAAACTTAGTAAATTTCATAAACCTTATTAAACCATGCCTTTAATCGAAACTCTATTTCATTAATCGTAGAGCTATAAACCCATTTCAATTTCTTGCTTTGTATTACTTACTATTTATCGATTACACAAAGCGAAACATACAAAGAGTATGCACTTACGCTGTCCTTCTCTTCCTGTTCGACATTATTTATGTGTAATGATATTTTCAGTCTGATACTTGGCAACCACCTCTGGCGGAAGAACGAAACTCTTTTGCATTCCAAGTTTATCATATCATCGGCGATTTCATATTCAGAGTAATGAAGAAACCTAGACTAAAATCGAAGATCTTTCAGAGATCAAAATTGTTTGTAGTGCAAATAATTGTTTGCAAGAACATTTTCTGGAATGATTTTTGTTAAGACTTAAGATATGAAAGTAATGCGTTTAAAACTAGTGTTAAGCGAAATTGATTTGAAAAGAAATCGGTTATACAATGTTCCAGTATCTTTTATTTCGTATTTCCATATTTAAATTTTTACATTAATTTCTACATTTACCTGTATAAACACAATACAAGTTCTAATAAGAAACGAAAATGCAATTGCAGTAAACTGTAGAATTGTACGTTAAATTTGTACGTAGACATAAGTTTAAGGCTAGAAGATACTATCATGAATTGTAAATATTGTCCCATTCATCCGCTTCTATTGTTATCATTGTACTTAGAATATTACTTATCATTTAACACTGAATAAGAATTTCTTATCAATTAATCAATTTACTTTTTCTTATACTTTGGTTTTAAACTTTTGTCCACTACTGCAACTGCAGCTTCGTTCAGTGTTAATTTATAATCGGACGAGATGATTCAATGTTTCGTCCTTCAAAAGAAGCTTCAAACGCTTCAGAAGAAATTACACAGTCGTGGAGAAAGTTGGTCGTTGTATATGTGCTAATTACTTTATTACACCCGTTTATTGTTCTACTTATTCAAGGTGTCCGCAATAAAGTGTTACAGAGTGTGGAACTGTTGGAAATATCGATTGGAAATTTTTACACGTTAAATAGTTCAAATAGATCAGTATTCTAGAATGTAAGAAATCTTGGGGATGAATTCCTGAAGGTGGAAAGAATGGAAACCCCTATTTTTGTCATAGAAGAACATATTTATGATGGATATTCATTAAATATGCAAATTGTGTTGTCTTGTGTTCCAAGGATCCCTAATCGTCGATTGAGATGAGATTCGGAGAGAAGGGGAAATGAGGAAAGTGAACCTTAAATAGTAAATTTAATGACGGTTCTTTTATAGTTTCCAAGATATCAATTAGAACTACGCATTCAATTTTGCCTATACATGCATGCATTCGTTTCAGCATATGCGTGCTTGAGACAAAATTCAACTTATTGCTCTAATTGATATCTACGAAACTATTAAAGAACCATCATTGAAATTTTGTATCCAAAGTTCATTCCTCCCCTCCTACCATCTCACCAAATTTCACTTTAATCAGCAATTTTAAGAAACTTTATGCATTGTGTTTTGAACTAAGTATGTATTTGATAACAAATAATATGATAAAAGATCTAATTATAATAAAACTCTCTTTGGTAACACGTTTGCATCCTCTCTCTTCATATAGTTACTATAGAATCCAACCCTTGCAGTATTAATTTTCCATCCTTCGGATAGCTGTTATAAAATCTAACAACTTTGGTTCGAATCATTTTTTTCTGTTCTGCGTAATTAGAAAATTGTAACAAAAGATACTTTTAAAGACTCGGTACAGTAAACTTCTGTATAATTTCTATAGCACGCCGAAGATATGGCCTCTACTGTTTTCATATAACGTGATTAAGCATACAACGCGCTACATAATAAAATGTAGGAATTTCCTGTATTTAAAAATCAAATCTGCTTTAATTAAGTATTACATTGCTTTTTTTCATCATAACCAACTTCTATTTTATAATTGTTTTAAATACCTAATTCCATCGAAACGAAAACGTTGGAACATAATTTTGGACACTGACTAATGATCGAGATTAGAAACGAATTTTTCAATTTTCTAAACTAATCATAAATGCACAATAAATTTTGTATAATTGTTTCTTTCGGTAAATTTCTATAAAATAAACAAGTTTTTGTTACCTATATTTATTGGTTTTTTGTAAACCAACAGCGAATAAGTGCGACTTATTTTTAAAAAAACCATCTTATCTTAAAACACAGAAGATAACAGTTAACATGGCAACAATCATTCAAAACGCGTTACATTAGATTCTTCGATTTGTGCGAAGAAAATTCTCGTTCAGCTCGATTTCCTGTAACGCGAATTCGTACAACGCGTAACGTATTAACCATGTTATACGAGATTCTACTGTATAAATACAATCTTCTGTAAAACCTATAAAATGTATGCTCTTTCACGTTTGTAAAAACACTTGAATACCTACGAGCGGTGTTGCATATTTGCACGAATGTCCACATTCCACTTATCACATTTCGTCCGCCATGATTTTCAAATCGCCAGATTTGTTTTGGCAGTCTTGCGATTCAGCATTAGCGTGTCTTAAATGGGGACACCACACTGAGGCATCAAAAAAAAAGTTATTTTTTAAGGTAATTACTCAACCTTTTTATAGGTAATTACTCAACGAAAAATATAGTCGTCCTCAGAGAATATAAATGTAAGTTTCAGCTTTACTTTAAAATCTTTTAAGAGTAAAAATTGTATAAAGTGGCGAAGTTATTCGCAGTTCCTATAACCTCCTTCCGGTAGAACGCTGATTGTTAACCGTCACAGCTGACAATAACTGGGTCATCTGAGGTAAAATAATTTAGTTGTTTTATAAACTGAAAACTGTTATCTAAAATGTAACGTACGTGTTTTCGAAAATTTTATTAACTAGAAATGGTCGTAGTTTGAAGGTAAAACAGTTGTTTTTATTCTAAAAAACAATTTTAAATGCTTATAAATCATTAAGTAATTGACAAATCAAAAAAATTTAAAGTGAATCGAATCTATAGTTCCGGAGATTTCGTAACGGCCAGATTGAAAAACATACTTTTGAGAATAAGAAGGTGCGTCGCCCAAGAGGTTTTAACCTTCAGTCGCTGACGGTATAGAAAAAGGGTATATTTTCCTTATAATTATGAATAAAAATTCTTTTCCTTGAAATAAAAATCATTGCATATTTCTTATAATAAAAGAATACGGCTTTTTATTATTTAAAATAATCCTAATAACCTTGAAACAACATTTCCATTTCATCCGGTTGGTAAGAGCTTTTCACGTGATACGACTCATCCAAATATATATCGCTGCAACTTCGCCAAATGTTCAATTTTCGAAATATCGCTTTGGCACACTTAAAACCTTAAGAAAATCAAAGAAAAAAGACTCGAAATTTTTTAATTTTTTGGATGGTGTCCCCCCTTAAGATGAGGTTCTGATCTAGAGGCTTGAAAAAGTCCATTTTTCAGTTTTTGTTCTTCTTACAAGAAACTAAACAACATAGCATGATTGATTATTTGATAATTATTGATGTGATAATTAATTAATAATTATGCATCCTTGAAACATAAGAAGTTGTAAAACTTCTTACTTTACCCTAAATATTTAGAACTAAAAACCTGTGTTTCATAGTAGTTCTCAAGAAATTATCTTTGAACAGTGGGACTTTTAACTCTTCGACTGCGAATCCTGTACAAAAAAGTTGCATATATTTTCAAACCGCATGAAATTTGCAAAGTCATGAACCTTTAAAAGTAGCAAGAATAACTTTTTTTTATCATTTTATTGTACTTTGAAACCAAACACGTTTTTGTACCATCTTTTTCACAATGTTAAATTCTGTAAATTTAATAAATTTGAAACAACTCAAAATATTAGAGGTTCAGTGCATATGGAAATGTGTATTCTATAAATTAAAAAAAGATTAATTAAAATTGATGAATTAGTTTATATTTGTCCCACCAGTTTGAAAAATGATATGACAAACACGGTTAAAAGCTCATACGCAAGAATTAAAACTTTAATTATTATTTTGTGTTTCCTTCAGTACATCTTTCCAGCAGATCTTGAGATAATTTTTCGTACATCAATCGAATTGCTTTCATAACTTTACCAGTTAATAGTGGATGATGACTAAAAAGTTCAAGTTTAGTTCGATGAGATTATGCAAACATCGCGTCACGCCGCGAAAGATAAACTCATGTGGCAGCTCTGCCGTTTAGAAGCCTCTAACGTTATTAGTTTTTGGAACTTTGAAATTTCCTTTCAATTACATATTCTTCAAACATTAAAGAAGTAAAAAATGCACAAAAATATTGATCTTTTAAAAGTTCTAGACTTGAACCTCCCCTTAACCAGATTTGGATTGCACGAGGCTTTCAGAATGGCGGATCCCAATTTTGAAGTATAATAATCACTCCCACCGTAAATTCAAGCGAGCGAGATTTACATTAACGGTGAAAAATGAAAGGAAGGGCGATACATAAATTGTTGGAAGGCCACGATGCAGTAAAAGTGTCAAACGACCCTATTAACCCCTAATGTCTCTCATACACAGCGTTCTTACGCGTCAACTTAAGAAAATTTCGTCACCCTGAACAAACCGATGCAACTTACTCCCTCGAAACAACTAAATTGATCCCATTAAATTCCCCTGAACTGTATAACTCTACGGTGTCCGTGTCGTCCGAGCGGCTAATGAAACGTGCACCTTAAACCGATAATAAAACGCTTGCGAGGGCTCGCCATTTTTCAATGTTCACGTCCGGCTTTAAAAGACGGATTCCCGCTGTATTTTGCCGTGGAATGATGTTAATTGTCTGATAAATCACATCTGTCGTTGCTGGCCATCGTCTTATGGCAAATTAGAATCGTAAATTAATGCACGGTGACACGAAAAAATTAATATCTACGTTTACCGTAACATTTGTAATATTTACATTTTTTAATAATGCCGTGTACACGTATGAGCCATTTTTGCAGTGGTCGAATGCACTTTTTTATTTCATTGATAAGTATAAATTGCATAATTAATTGATATAAACATTTGGAATATATGAAGGACATTTATATAAGAAATAATTATAGAAACAAGTTTTGCAAGTAGATTTTTTCAAAAATGTAATTTGTCCATTTGATCAATTTTTTGAACCACCGTACATCAAGTTATTCCATGAGTAGTATTATATAATACTAATACGAGAGCTGAGCACTTCTGAAATAACATTATTTGAAATATTATTTATGAAATTAACTTTAATATTTGGATTTTAAAAATTGTGTTTGCTTATACTTCTGTTGACTGTTTTTCCGGAAGAATACCACAATCTATGTTGGAAGGTTTGTGCTTCCGAAGTATTATATCACACAAATATTTGCTTGCTTTCAATATTATTGTTTGTAACGTCAGATATCGTTGAATCAGTTGTCCTATAACATTCGAACAGCGAAGTTTAGTTATTTGTACAGTAATGTAAGGTGTTATACATATCATCTCAAATTTATACGAGTTATATTAAATAATGATGCAAGAAGAAAGCGATCAATGTTTATTCAGATCATTCTATATCAATAAGTTCTGTGCTTATAGAAGTTCAAGAGCAAAACACGATCACACGATGATTTGACTAAAAAATTTAATTAAAAAATCACAGGGGCGTGATAATTTCGAGTTTGAAAGTGACGAAGATGAGACAACAAATAGTTCCACGTTCCTTGTCTAATCGCAAAAGAAAATAAATGCATTGCCATTTCTGCAAGATAAAAGGACTGATCTATCTATATTAAATGATCATCCAGTAATCAGAAACATCTTTATGAAGTATAACACCCCCTTCCATCATCCGCTCCAACGTTTATTTTTTTTCGCAACAATATTAGATGGATCCAAACAAAATTCTCTTGCGGATGAACTTTTTGAAGAGAGACTTTTGTTCAAAGCAAATTGTCGTAAAGATTTCATAAAATAAAATCTTTTTGTTAGTTATTTTCAGGATTATTTCTTTTGACCAATTTGAAACGAAGAAATAACGACATAACTCATTATTTGAAATAATTATTTTTTATTTTAAATGAAATTTAAATGAAATTTGCCTAGATCTGACTAATATAATGCTAATTATAAATTACCTTACTGGTCGTAAAGTTAATAAATAAAAGAATTATATAATTTTTATTAACTTATTATTTTATTTACTAAACATACGCATAGAAATTTGTCATTATAAAAAAAAAACTGTAGAGAAAATAAGCAGAATTTCGATAACACTACCTACTTTCTCGTCAAAATTAAAAAAGATTGACGAGATACCATTGTACCATTCTTAACATTTCCTAAATTTTAAAATTTTTAAGAGAATAAAGAAGACCTCTATTTAATCTCAAGATCAAGTAAAAGTTTGGTTTATGTAATGTTTGGCTTTCACGTATAAACGTAAAAGCCACCTGAATTTTACTAATTGAGATTAATGTAATACGTTAATAATGATAAAAATATATCTTGTCAATTTTTACACAAGGAAACAAATACTTCAACTAACACATAAATCAAGATTAAGCAAACAAACCAAATAAAATATTTTAAAAAATGATCAATATTACATAAATTAAACAATATATTATTTGATTTGATTGAATGTTATTTGAAAATAATTACGTGTTAGTCCATTTAAATAGGGAACTGACCTTTTCCTAATTATTTGATTAACTTTCAATAATACAAAATAATTTTCTATATTATTTCATTTTTAAGTAAATGATTCTACAAATGATTCCTAAATAATTTACGAATTAGTTATATCAAAAGCCATCAAAATACAAACTTCTTCACATGATTTAATGTCCACGTAGAGAATCACATACATGTTATTAAGAAATGACGTATGTTGTACGTTTTATTCGAAAAAGTTTATGGAAATAATAAAGATTACTTAAAAATAATTTATTTAATTTGCCGGCCCACATCTGTACAAATTTTAAGCGTTCATACGGCTCTTCGATCAGTAGGAGGGTTAGAGGAGGGAGGCTTATGTTCGAAATGCAAGCTGGCTAGCGAGATCGCTTGTCGCAAGTATTATTTATAGAAAGTTATTTGCAGCAATAACGGTGCTGGCAAACAGCCAGCACTTCTACAATGTGATGTTATAGTAACAATTAATCTCAGTGTTATCTGAAGGTGCCGTAAACTCATACTTAATATTCATTGGCAGATTACATCTTGCAGCCATTTAAATGTTATTACTATATCAAAGTAATCAGAATTTTTTTAAACGACGTCTTTACAGCATTCAAATTTATCAATATACAAGGATTCATGAAAATAATCGAATATTTTCATTTATTATGTTTCTCATTAAACTAAAATATAATTCTCTAGCTACAACAATGCAGAAGGCATACAAAGAAATAGTTTAATCAAAAAGATATAGCTCAACTATTTTACGAGTTTTACGAACCATGATAGAATTAATGTGCAATTAAAAACTTCAAAAGTGAATCGCGAATTTTTTTGCAACTTCGTATTTTCATAAACAAATCTAAGAAAGTAGAAGTTATACATACAGAGATCTTTCTTACGCCCTAAACATAATAACGTCTAATTTCGTTTAGATATTTTCACAATCTACTCATAACAGAAACTGCCCCTTAAACCGCGTCCAAACTGCATCGGCATTCGCCATTTCACATTGGATCGGCATTGCCAAACAATTTTGCCGATCGGCTCTGCCAATATTCGTGGTACAATGCTATTCAGTTGAATAGCCTCTGGTAAAAATATGTTTGTTCGGATAAATAAAGAATACATTTAGAAAAATAAAATTTTAACCTTTTGATGTTTTATTAGTTTTAAGTAAAACGTGTAGCAAAAATAAAAAGTAAGAACACTTTTCTTTGACACCACTTACAGTAGGCATGTTTAAAAAATAATTGAGGTTATTCAAGTAAACAACACCGTACATTGCCATTGTGTTGACATCATCGTGAACATCTACCTCGTCGGTACGACATGTTCACTGACAACGAGATAATAATTGCTGCAGCTACATTTATAATCATTGCAAAGAGAAAAAAAGCAACTGAAAAACGAAGATTTTTAGTATGTCCCGATTTACGCAGCAAAAACATATACGGTTACTCCGACTCCTATTCCTGCACTGTATAGGCATCTGATATAAATGTAAAGAATTATATTTCTTTTATTTCTCTTTATCAAATATTCAATAGTATAGTAAATTACTGTACCTACAAACCAGTTTTATTTTTCAATGATTAATACATAAAAATTGAATGGAATAATATTACTAGCGATATAACAGAAAAATTAGGTAAGTCCATACCGAATCGATCGATAGAAGTGATCAAACACAGCGATCATCGAACACAATATTAATTCATTGCATTTTGTAGTGCAAACATGTTTAATATTGTATGCACGAATATGACTGAGAGATAAAGCTATTTTGTTGGCAAAAGTAGTCTAATGTAATATTGGATATTTGATAAAAATAAATAAAAATTATTAATAAGAAATATGATTTTTTTCATTTACACTAAATACTCGTATAGTGTACGAATACGAGCGGGGGTAATAATCCAAGTGATTTCATAAAAGATATTAATTGCAAGTGATGTTAACACACTTTATCTCGAGTATAGATGTAACGAAGGATTCCAAAATTTTTGTAGAATATGGAGCACCGAATTCGAGTGTTTGTTAAACTTGATCCAATCAAAAATTGATTTCAACTCATTTCAATGAGTTTTGAAACCTTTTCGTTTGTCCATTTTTTTTTAATTTCTATGGAGATTGGTCACGTTCGACAACTTTATAGCAACTAGAATTCAATCTTGTCGATAAACTTGCACCTCCGCCGTTGGTTTCGGCACCGGCTTCTTTTCATATTTAATGATATCGTGCCACCGGCATTTTATGCCAGGTGATCATAACCGATTTATTTAGCATTGCCAAACGGCTTTGTCTAAATAGCAAAAGTCGATCCATTCAGTATATCCAAAAGGATACAGTTTTAGAGAATCTTCAATTCTTTAAATACAACACTTTATAGTAGTCTATGAAAGATTTATAATATGATATAAAATAAATATCATTTAAAATAATCTGTAGGATGTCTTGAGTTTTTTCCAAGTGAACCGTTTGCATACCATGAGTCGCTTTCGCGCTTTTTAGATTTCGCGTCGAAAAAACCCAACGCATTTGATCGATACAGATAACTGACGACGCGCTCACAATTTGCCGAAACGCGCTCAACCTTAGAGACGCATGTACGTCGTATCGCTACTGCTATCAGTAATCCAAGTAATACATCTTGTATTTCATTGTTACCTATTATAAATTATATATATAAATATATATAAATAAATAGTATATATATTTAATTTGTAACAAGCGTTACCGCGCTCCTTAGCGTTTTTCAACCGTATTTTTTGAAAACCCACTAGTACGCAAACAGTTAAAATAACTATTATCAATGCTGTATCTAATCAAAATAACTCTTGTCAAATACTAAACTCTTGTCATTCTACACTATTTATAAAGAGAATAAGTTTAACATTAAATATAAGAAACATAAAAATGAAATGAATGTTTTACACAATTATGCAAAAAGAGAAATGAAAATGGCAATAAAATTTCTCTTTTTAATTCCTTTCTGGAGTATCACATTTTTGAATTGTATGAAAAATAAAATGTGCATATCTCCTAAATTACAGAAATTACATTCATGCATAATTTAAAAGAATTTTAAGTTGAATTTTTCACTTTTTTACACCTGCATATTATAAGTACATAATCTTTTTATAGGTTAGATTTTATTTACAAATTTTATACGTGATTGATATTATTAATTTTTGTAGCCAAATAATGTTATTACACCAAATTCATCTAAAACAATAATTTTATTTCTCCTGGTACAAAATATGCTTATATTCATCCGATAAGAAGCATGGACTTAATTTGCCTATACGAATTTACGTTCAGTATAATATCATGTTAGAGAAATGGCCGATACAGCCATAACTTTACATAATTGGAAAACTTGCGTCATGGATCTGTTCGCGGTCGAAGCTTAATCAAATTGGTTAACAGCAAGTTAAGGATCATTCACAGTTGTCGATATTTTAAAGAGTAACTATTTTCATTGCACCAGATAAACGAACTAGATTTATTTTAGACAGCAGTTGTATTTATTAAATAGAAATGTGATTAAACTGTAAATGCCTGTGCAATATGAATTGAATTGAAATTGAAAATAGATGTGATTCATCTTCCAAATACTATAATGCATTCAATTTCACACATTTTATATATTTTTATACATTATATGACTTTTATATTTCTTTGCATGTACATTTAAATTTTATACAAATACATAATGTTTCGTAATCTAATCATGCTTTCAAGCTAGGTACCTTCTTTTAAAGAAAAAGTAAGCACGTGCAAAAGTAAATTAATTCATTCGTAAAAAATTCGTATTCTGTACTAATCAATAAATAGAAAACTACTCTGGCAACGATAAAAGTCTATGCATACACAATATTTACAATCCATAATACTTTATTTATAGTCATAGTAAAACATCTTCAAGGTTTTAATTTATGTCCGCTACTGTGTATTGCTATTTCTCATTGACATTACAAGCTTCTGCAATTTTTGGTATAAATCTAACTTTAACTTTTTGCAAATAATTACAAAATTATTCTATACTCTATGGAAACTTTGTTTATCTTTTAATTCATTTTAACCTGTGAGTATTTTACAGATGCTAAGCTTAGTGATTTTTTAATTGTACATACCTACATATTTCTTTTTCTTGATAAATGCAAATAGTATTAAAGTTGAATTATTCACTATGCTGTACTTCGTTGCTTAAACTAAAATAGTAAAATAATTTGTGTTTAAAATTTGATTGATCTATCCTATCCAAAAGTGTATTGTTTCCAAACTTTCTGTTCGTAATATATTTCATATATATTACGTAATAAATATAGTTTGAATTTATTTCTGTTCAAGTACAGTAGCGGACAAAAGTTTAAGACGACAGGACAATGTAAAACAGAATTTGATGGTTCGCAAATACTGTTTATCTATTCATTTTTATTGTCATTATTTATTGATTAGCATAAAATACAAATTTTATTTATACTGTTATTTCTTATTAACTAATTCATTTAATTTCTTTGACCCTTTGGTCTTAAACTTTTGTCTGTTTCTATAACTTGACTAATTTGAATGAGGTTTTAGCTCCGGTGTTTCTATAGTTACAAACATGAGTTTAAGGTGAGAATTAAATGTTAAGTATAAATGTAAATTAAAATTAAATATAAGTTTGAGACATTTTTATTGTTACCAGAGTCGAATACTATCTATTGATTAGCAAGAATTTCTTACTAATTATTCAATTTACTTTTGCTCATCCTTTGGTCTCAAACTGTCGTCCACTACCATACTTATTTTGTAAAGTAATTAATTAAATTATTAATTTTTAAAAACGAACGTAGCGTTGCTTAATACTATTCCATTGTAAAAAATCTTCAGAAGCTCTTCCAGTACTTCAAAACTTTCTATAAATTCTGTACATTTCAACAGCATGAACTTATTACCGTTGGGAACTGGAAAGGAGTCACCCGTGACGGCATAGGGGCAAGAGGATTATTTTACTACTTCGTTAATATCTTTATTTCGACCAATGCTGAAAATATATGTGCCCTGTTTTCATAATTATATTAAAAAGAATGAATTTATAGAAATTATAACCAATCAGATCCGCATTCCCTCCAAGTGACTTCTTTTCAGTTTCCAACAAATCCTTTGGTGTAGTAAAATCATTCGGTATCCACTGCTTGAAACGAGGTTACATAAATCTAAACGAGTCCAAGTCGAGCAACTTGACTTGTACCACCACAAACTTGACTTAATCTGAACGAAGTTTAACCTTTCAACGTGCGTATTATTCGGAAATTGTCTAATCTTGATGACTCCTCTGCGAGTACCGTTCCGTTCGTAGCCAGTAGGAGAATACGGGGAGGAAAAATCTTTCGGGCCACGCCGCGACGTCTCCTCCGGGTCTAAAATTACTGGCAGCCGAAGACGATGCATTTGCAGTTCGGTGAGTCGTGCGGAAACGAGCTACTGCAACAGTGGTTCTTAACCTTTTCGAAGTCACGGAACACTTTTAATTGCAAAAGCAGTTTACAAAACCATAGCTCTAACAATAGAAGTAAACAGATACGAGCTTGTATTTGAGAACTGGACTGATAAGTCCATTTTTTTCACAATTAAGTTATAGAGAGCGGGGCAGAAATGTCGACAGGGGGGTGATCCGAAAGGCCTTTGTAATCGATCATTACGAGATTTGAAGAGAAGATTAGGGGGGGGGGTGATGAGAAGACTGAAATCCAAAATTTTAGCTTCGGGTAATTAATAGTTTCCAAGATACGAATAACAAGTTTTCTATGTGATGCATTGAATTCTGCCTATTCGGATGTAGCACAGACTTCACTAATATAACCATCATTATTTGTAACAATGTAATCCTTAACTGTGTAATACTAAAAAATCATTGAGAAAATGAAGGTGGTATTGCTCTAAAAATTTGTTCAGATTCAAAGGACTCTCCATAATTTCATAAATTTTTTAGGTAACTAAAACTATATTTGAAGAATAAAGCTATTGCATGTTAACTATACGGAACTGGAAAGATGTACCACGGGAGATACTAGGGTAAAAGGGTGCTTCCCTGACTCTGCCAGTGATGACACTTCCTTGAATCTCACCCTTAGACTACGCTATTCACGCAATAGCACAATGTCACGCGATCTGATTAATGTGTGTAGTCGCTTCAGCCAATAGCATGCTAGAACCGAAAATGTATATAAAACGAAAACAGACTCTTTCATTCTGACCAAACAGACCTCGCATTCCTTCCATAGAACATCTTTCTAGCTCCGTCTAGTACATATATTTACAGAAGCACAATTTAATCATTATTAAGTCTAAAATATACGTATTTTATTAACCCGTCCCAGAAATATTTTTTTCTAAAAATTATGAATTTTCTACATAAATGAGTTATTATAGTCCTTAGGATGATGTGAATATAATTATTTTGTTTAAGCATCCTGTAGTTAGACACCTGGAAGGCCATATGGCAACACTGGATCATACTGAGAAACAAATGTTACATTAAAATATTTTTACTTCACATAACTATTTAATCTTCATAATAATTAAATACAAGTTATTATATACATATACTGATTTTTATAAGTATATCTGTGTGTTCTAAATTATTTAAATATCAATGAGGGCTGAGTAAAAGAGTGTAATAAGTTAAAAAACAAAATCAATGCGTTTCATAGTGAATATACGTGAAAGAATAAATGCTTACGCTACAAAAAAGAACTTCTACAAATGTAAAACTTGTATTATAAACAATATTAGGTTAAAACTTAACTTTTAGAAATTTGTGTCAACATTACACGCTATTATATAAAACTTATAGTTCTACTCTTTTTTTTCTAGCCCTTCAGTGACAGAAACATAGTTTTTTTATTCCCTTGAATGGTACCTCTCGAAACATTTTACATAAAGACCAACATTACACTTTGTATATATAGTACGGCCTATAGTAGAACAGTTATCTCCAGCACATCTTCTTTTTTTGTCAATTATTATTGGTCCATCGAAGCGCAAAATTTCATATGGTGTGACGTAGGATTCACGTTTGCGAGTTGGTCCATGCGCTTTAGATTTGGTTCCAAAATGATTGCAATAATATATTGCAATATGGCGCCTGAATTCTGGCTAAGATATCGTAGGGTGAGCAACTCCATGCAGTTGCTATGCACTGTGGAGATATCGATAAGCCAAGTGAAAATACAACTCCACCACTTTTTACCTTGGTTACCGATACGATACAGGGATGCATTGTAGTCCATGCGATCAACGCCACACATACTCTTGTTATATTCATTGATAACACAGGGTCGATTCACATTTACTTTCTTCTTTTGCGCTCTAGAGTACCGCTGCACTTTTGAAACTAGATTCATTCCATAAGCTGTTGAAGCAATATTTACTACTGCGTTGTTTACCCATTTTGTCAAAAGAATGTTTTTGTTTTCCGTTTTGATTGAGGCTGCATATCCACGTGATTTTTTCTTTAGATCTACCTTTTGGGGAAGTGGATAATTCTTTGGAATTCTCTTCTCGCGAATAGTTCCTATTGCATCATATCCGCGAGATTTTATGTAATCCAATACAGGAAAACCAGTAAATAAATTGTCAAAATGATATGAAAATGGTAACTGTTGAACATCAGGCTCAAAATCATCAATCATGTGTAAAAATGGCGCACTTTCCAAATCTTTCCTCATATACGCCATCAGATTGTGGATTTCTACCCTGATAAATTTCAAAGTTAACCAAATATCCAAAAGGGGTACATAATGACCAAACTTTGTATCCAAAGCGCAGCGGTTTACCTTTTTCAAATTGCTTGCAGCCATGACGACCGAAGTAGAAGATCATATTCTCATCATATGAAAGATTTTGCTCAGGATGGAAAGGTTTTAACATGTTCGACTTCGGGTGGTCTGTCATAGGCCGGAGTTTCCACATTTTGTCGCCATGTGTTCCCTTTTTTTGGCTGTCTTCGAAGCTGCAGTATTTGTTGAAAACGATTTCTGTGCATTGATATTGATACCATTTCATTTTGGAGAGCTTCATCTATACTCCAAAATGTTCTGGCACGACTATGATAATTATAACCAGTCACTATCAGTATACCAATAAAAACATTGAGCTCTTTAATGGTTATATTTGGATTCGGTTTGCCACAAAATATTGCATATTTTCCAGATTCATCACAAATATGTTGTAGCAAATCATTGTCAAAAAGCTTTTCAAATTATTCATTGGAGTTCAGCCCATCACTGTCTTTGTAATTGGCTAATAAAATATTGGTACCAGTGCCGTAGAATTGTCTTTAAACCAAACAAAATTAGCGTCTTTCGCAACAGATGAAAAAGAGCAAGTAGATTTTGTTTTTTGAATTTTACGCAAAGCATTAGTTATAGATGATGTGGGTTTTCCAGAATCGGATATTTCTATTCTTTTAGAATTTTCGGTAACATCTGTCAAAATTTCGTCGGTTATTACAAGTTCATGTTCCAAAACTTCTCTTGATTCCCGTCAAATTTCTTCAAATGAATCAACACGCAATTCATTTCGAAATACAATTTCACAGTTAGATTTTAGCTGACCGGGACATACAATGGCTCCAAAAAGTATTCGTACACTGTATTATAAGGAAATTTATCTACTTCTGAAATTCTGATTTCAATGAAACTTTATGTGTGTACAGAGCATGGTGTATCCAGCATGGAGCAATTTTTTTAGCGGAAAAATATCTTTTAAGAGGACTGATAACAAATCACAAAGTTTCAGCGACTTTTCACGCTTTGAATACAAGCTTTTCTGTGTTTTCTTTTTATGATAAGGCGATAGAATATTAAAAATTAAACATTTTCTATTTGAAATGTTTTGCTTCATCAAATACCATTACAAAGTTATCTTTTAAAAATGAGAGAAATCTCAGAAACTTCAACACTGATTTCACCCCTTTAAGATGGCATTTAGATGAAAAGAAGAGATTAATTCATACGTACACTATTACGATCTACATACCTACAAAGTTTTATTAAATACTTCTATCAGACTCAGAATTTCAGGATTAAATGAATTTATTTGTTATATAATGTACGAATACTTTTTGGAGCCACTGTACATTGTCTGGAAGTCCACCTTCTTCATCTTCGGCATCATCTTCTCCGCTCAAAACACCATTTTTAATTTCAGGAGGTTCTATGTATAAAGTGTCCGATTCATCATCTGACCATATTTCATCCATATAGTCAAGTGCTTCTTTCAGTGAAAGAGGCCTAAAAATAATAAAATATCTTATGTATAACGTAAATAATAAGTTTGATACATAAAACTAACAAATAAATGTAAAAAATGATAGCTAAAAATTGTCGAAATAAGCTTCTAAAAATCCTAGCATTAACCCCGCGTTGCCATGTGGCAACGCCACTATAAAATACTAAATAGAATTTTAAAAATCGCAAAAATGAAAATATTCTCTAATTCTATACTTAATTTGAACCTTCTAAAATAAGTAAAAATTAAAAATTCTGATTTAAAGAATAAATCTATTATATATATTTACCTGAGCATTTCTCTGCGATCCATTTTTCTTGACATTTTTCACTTCTCGAAATTCTGAACGTCCTCACAACGACACTATTACACAATCTGACTCGGTAACCAATAATGTGAAACACACATCTATATAGAAGTGAATTACATACTTTAATTCACAACAATGCAGAAAACAGTTCCCAAAAATGGTTTATAATATGATTCGGTGTAATGTTGCCATATGGCAACTGTAGGACAATTTGTGTTAACTACTAATTTAAACTTTTCTTATATCTATTTGTTTTATTCATATTTTTAAATCGACCGTAAGACCCCGCTTAGCGCGGGGGATACGTTCCAATAAGTTCCAGCGTTAAACGAAACAGCGTTAAACGAGGTCATCTTAACACGTAAACAATGGGGATAAGTGAAACAGAACAAAGGATAAAAAAAACTTCTCGATTCTTTTTTTGTTTTTTTTGTTGCAACATTTATTGTTAAATAGTTCTTTATTACGTCAATTATAGACTTATTTATTGCTAATATCCATCTTTATTCATAAAACATTCATGAAAATTAAAAAGAGTTCAAGTAAAGATGTCAGGTTTGTGACGAGGAAAGTTCTTCCCCTTTTGATATCTTTTGTTCTTTTTTTCTTTTTTTGACGAAGTCATCTAAAGTCCTTTGTTTTTTCCTATTTCGTTCAACAAGCAGTTGTCAATAGCAACACATCGCATCAATGACACTTCGTCTTGCTTTTGAACTTCTATCAAAATTAAGTCATTTTGTACAAACTGATCCATAATTTCCGTTATAGTGGCTGAATTTTTTTTACAAAATCTATTGAGAGTTCGTTATTGCTCCTCGTATACGACACATATACTACAAGTATCACTACCGAGACGGTGCGATTTTGGGAAATCCAAATACTACTGCGTAATACTGAAACAGCGTTAACCCTTTGACTGCTATGGGTGCATATATGCGCCCAGCGAAAACTATCGCTGTGGCCTATGGGCGCACATTTGCGCCCAGCACAAGTCGTCGATATAGACTATGGGCGCACATGTGCGCTCGGCGACGGCTTTGATCATTTACTGCTGTCTTACTGAATTTATCAAGAAATTATTTTATCATATCCGTGTAACACTCAGAAACAACATACCTTGTTGCTTATCAACAAGAAAAACCGAAATCTCGTTTATTTCGTCAATTTTCGCTATATCTTAAATTCGTTTCATCTGTTCCCAGACAAATGTTATTGTCGGTCGATGCGTATGTTTTATTAGTTTTCCTTGACCGTCCGAAGATATACACGAAGTGTTCAATATGCTAATAAATACATTATAATTATCAAATTATGGCGTTTCAAAACTTTACCCTTGATGAATAAACAATATACATTGAAGATAAAAAGTATTTAAAAAATTAAAAAATATTAATTTTGGACTGGATAAAGTAATAGTAATTCGATTCTGTATTATATTAAAATTTAATACACCGCCGAACAGTTTCAGATTACTTGAAAAAGTATTCAGTCCCCAGCGATAGCTATTGCCGGCTGCACGCCGTTGACGCAAAGCGTTTCGGCTCAGAGTCTTCCGCAGTCAAAGAGTTAAGTGGAGCAGCGTTAAACTTAAAGTTTTACTGTACTTTTTAATTTTAAATTTACTTATAAGTTTATGATGCATAATATTTACACATAATTTTTAATGTTCTTGTAGTGCTTATTATACACATGACCATTTCAAAAGTTATAATTTAAAACATAACTACAATAATTTACATTTTAATTAAAATGTAATAAGATAATAGAATCGGCCATTTTAAAGTATCTTTGCATCACACAACTATAAACTTCATCAGTTTATTCGATGAGCCGAAATAAGGAAAGAGTGATACATGAACATAGGTTACTTATAGCTTTATTCAAAAGTTATAACAAAAATATAAAATACGAAAAGATAATACATGCAATGTAGGAATATATCAATTATATTTATATTTAGTCTGTTTGATTCCACTCGAACAGTCGAATATGACAGACGTGTTTCGAATTGCTCCTGAAGTAAACAATACAAGTGTCTGTGTATGATTAGTGAGTGTAGTGACGGTTGTTCACTGTCAATAATATAAACATGGATCAAGCCGTTAAGCCTATTATAACATTCGCCAATGGCAATAAATACACTGTTGAAAAAAAACCAAACGTGCTAAACCAATAGTAAAGAATACAAAAACAAGGAAAAATAAGCACCAGCGAGTGGAGAAGCTCGACAAATAATGAAAAAAATGTTAATTAAACAACAAATACTGATAAAAATAATAACTCGAAGGAAACTACAACAAATAAAAAGCGAAAGGTAATCCCAAAGACAAGTAGAAATGAAACGCAGCAATGGCTGCAGGACATTCCGCTAAACGATTCATTTAGTTCACTCATAGAGGAAGTTGATATGAATATAACCGAAGAAAACATTCTTCGTACCGTTGAACCACCTCCAATTCACGTAGATGTTAAAATAATAGATCCTATTACAGACACAAATAATTATACTATAAAACAAATTAAACTAGTCAAAATCCAAACAAACACTCTTACGATAACTCTCGTAAGATAACTCAAGCACTAAAAGCAAAAAGTGCAGATTACCACAAACGGAAATAAGCTACAAAGCTGTCATTAGAGGATTACACCCGAAAACCAATATTCGAAATATTGTGGCTGGACATAGAAAACTGGGACACACGGTAAGAAGTGCAAACAATATAAGCTAATACGACACAACGCAACCATTACCATTATTTTTAATAGAACTTTGACCTAAAAATAATAACAGAGACATTTTCAGTATCAACAGAATTCTAAATACCATAGTTAGAAACGTTGAACCCTTTCGACACAAGAAAGATATACCATAATATATACGGTGTCAACAATATGGCCGTGCCAAAAATTATTGTAACAAAATCCCTGCATGTATTACATGTGCAGAGAACCATCTATCAATTAACTGTCCACTTATAGGTAAAATAGAAGTTATAAAATATTATAATTGCAAAGGTAACCATCCAGCAAGTTACAAAGGTTGTGAAATTATAAAGCTGTTGCAAGAAAAGCTCTTTTCACCGTTACGAAGCTGAGCGTACTCACAACAAAATGTACAGCTTAATAAGTCAGAAACTAACTTAGAAATAAACACACACTATGCATACAATACAAGTGGCAAAAGTACTAACTTTGAAGACTCAAGGAATTATGCACAGGCTACTGACAATATAACATTACCAATCGATCAAAATCAAACCCTCGATAACAATAAAAATATAGAAATTAAAGAACTCATGAAGCTGCCATTAAAAATTCAGAAATTCTAGCAAAAATGATAATTGGACAAAACACTATTCGGACAACAGACATAACAATTAACAACTTTGCTACAACTGCTCACAAAAATATTAACAAAGAAATAAAAATGGCTAATCTAAAAATAACATTCTAAAACTCCAACGGACTGCAACAGAGAGTTCTTGAAACAAAAACATTCTTGCACAAAAACATATTGATATAGTCGAGGTCTCAGAAATATTCTTTACTACAAAAAGCTATATCAAAGTTCCATACTACATTGTATACAACACTAAACACCCATCAAGAAATGGACATGGAGGCAGTACAATAATAATAGGAAATGAAATCAAACATCATCTCCATAGCAAATTGAACCAAGAGTCTACAATCACAGGACAAACCGATAATAATACATTTCAAGTTTCAGCCATATATGCACCACCAAGACACAAAATGGACCTACAAAAATGACAAAAACACTTTGAAACCTTGAGGGTTTTTGGGGAATTCCAAGCATCCAAATATCCCACTTGAGGATCTAGAACCTCAATTACACCCTGAGCAAGATCACTATAAACATTTTAAAAAAGTAACGATCTTAACATACTATTAGTAGGAAAACCATATTAGTCATCGGACATGAACAAGATCCCGGATCTTTTTGATTTTGAAAGTATAAAATGACTTAGCACAAGTAAACTTACTACAGAGGCTAATCTTGGCCTCAGCTTTGATTATACACCTTTAATCATAGAATACACTAGTAAACCTGTATACTACAATAATATGAACACACTATGCAACGAAACCATCAATTGAGAAAAATTCAAGCTACTAGTTGAAAATAATATTAATTGCAATATTCCGCTGAAGACATCAGCTAATACTGAGCATGCAGTAGCAATGCTGACAAATGTCTTTCAAGAAGGAGCCTGGGCAACTACTTCATTTAGATCAGAGGCAGAGCAAAGTAAAGCAATACCATCTACCATTTTCGATAAAATCAAAGAAAAGAGAATGGCGAATGCAAAATGGTAAAAACACAAAACCCCAGGAAATAAAAAGTATTTAAATAAAATAACAAAAAAACTTTAGAATGCAATAAGAAACTACAATAACGACGAATTCACAACATTTTTAGAATCACTTTCGGCACACAAAAACACTAGCATTTTTCTCTGGAAAGCTACAAACCACACTCTCATTCAGGAGGAAAGAACAAGATGCATTAAATAGGGTAAGAATTAGACATACAAATCTCACACATATATACCTAATTAAAAAACAGGACAAACCTATATGTACAAATTGTAATGAAGCCAATTCAATAGAACATGTAATTATTGCCTGCCCATTATTTGATCAAGAAAGAAGAATGTTAAAGATACAAGGAAACATCAAAAACGCCACTAGTTCTAAAGACTCGTGCAATAACCTGATCAAGTTTTTGAAGCACATTAAATTGATGAAACTGATTTAATTTATATTATATATGTATAAATATTGTGGCTGCTAATGACCCTTAAGAGATTGATGCAACCTTAAAAATAAATAAATAAAAAGGTTAATCGTGTTCAATCCGTCAATGAGTTCAGACGTCTCCTGTGCTGATCGCATGTACCGAATCTTGGTGTGACAAGTGCAGTGATCCGATAGTAGTAGTGATACATTGGTGTCTCTATTGTGTTGGTGTATGGCCACCAGGCCAACCTAATACACCAGGACGATAACAAGACTTCTGAGTACAGAAGTTTAGTAACTTCGAACATCACTGAAAGAATCCCTGAAAATATCGAATCCATGGAACCACCAAAATCTTATGGAAATGTTATAAAATATGAAAACATACCTACTAAGGACCAAGCCATCATCCTCCAGTCCAGTAGGAAAAATAGTTGGACCCAAGCAATTAAATACATATCCAGAATTTCTAACGGAAGAAATTGTATATATCTTGATAAAAAAGAAACTGTCACCTCCCTCATCTCCCAACATAAATCGATCCTAATAAATAATAATGAAATAGAATTAAGGCCGATGGCACAACCAGCACAACGTATCATCCTCTCAAATGTTTCTTGAAATGTAATACCAATACAATGCTGAAATTGGCAATGAGTTCATGAAAAACAGCATTCGGATATATTCGAAAATTTCATCGTTAAAAGCAGATATATCCGATCCTGAATTTGCCCATATCTTAATTATCTCACCAAATATTCACTACCACAGGTTCATTAAATTGTTTCGTTTGTAAGGAAGAGGGGCACGTTGCCAACCAATGTTCTAACAACATTTAAACAAATAAAACTGAAGATAACATAACAGCTATTAAACCATCTATTCTGACTCAAATGGCAACTCCGTTGATAAATAAAGAATTCATGATAGGCCTTAATCGATCAAAATTTCTGAAGTACCAACAACTAATACTGGAATTAAAAGACCACTCTCGTGGACTTTAGAAACCATTTCAAGCAATTCAAACATAAACGAAGAAACTTTCAAATACTCGACAATTGCTGTCAAAAAGAAGATCGTTAGAGTAAAAAAAAATACGGACAGTATCCCCATTCCCTTCTGAAAGCAAAATAGAGAAATTGCTCAACCCTGCTAAAAATATAATTGATAATCCTGACAATAAATTTATTCTTAACTACACCCAATTATAAAGTTTTCCTAGAAAATTCTTTTGGAACTGCAAACCCAACCGAAATATCATATGAATACACAGAAAATATACCGGAACTAACAAAAATGCTTCATGAAATGACTCTGGACCTTGAACATCAGACATAGATTCTGACACTTCATAACGTACTATCATCTACTTTTTCTTAAATTAAATAATCATCAATAATCAATAAATGAAAAAAATCATACAATGGAACATCAACGATTATTACGCTCATTATGAACAGTTACAAATTATCATAAAGTAGCATAAGTCAGTAATAATATCCTTTCAAGAAACAAATTTTTTAAAAGGTCACCACTCAACTCTATGTAATTATGAAATTTTTACATAAACAGAAAAAATGACAATTACACCAGCGGAGGGATGGCCATCGCAGTTTCCAACAAGTTCCACGCCACAACGATCCCTCTAAACACTAGTATAGAAGCAATCGCAATAGTCACTTCGTAACCAAATAAATTACACATATGCAACGTATATCTTCCCAACGCTTGACATCAATAATCTGGAAAACTTAATAGGAACTTAATTGCAATTTAATAGAGCAGATCCCTAAGCCCTTAGTACTTTTAGGAGATTTTAACAGCCACCATACTCTATGGGGGTCACCTAGAACCGATGTTCAAGGTAAGAAAATTGAAAAGTTTCTAGAAAATCCTAATTTAATACTTTTGAACTCCAGAGAACTTACTCACTTTTGTGCTAGTAGTGGAACTACTATTCAGTGATATAGATTTGACACTATGCAGCCTAAGTTTAGCTCATCACATGGAGTGGTAAATCATGGATGATTTACATGACAGTGAGAATTTCCTTATTCAAATAACATATGATGATAACTCTTCAAAATTCGATCCTTGAAATAGATCAACATGGAATCTTAACAAAATTGATTGGCGTAATGTAGACCATGACATCCACCAAAACGGAAGGTATTATGAAATAGAACCATTTTTTATCAATGAAACAGTTAGTACATTCGAAACAATTATACACACCGCGGCAAAAGATGCTTCTCAGATAAATGATTACAAATCCACCAGAAAACACCCTACACCATGGTGGAACAACAATTGTAACTCAGCACTCAAAGTCACCACGCATTCAACTGCATAAAAAAATCCATCCAACGAGAACTTAATTGAATTTAAGAAGCTACGAGCCAAGATCAAAGTCATAGGAAGCATATGTCTCATCAATAACAAGCAAAACACCAACAAAGTTCCTGTGACAAAAAATTAAAAGAATTAACGGAGGCAGCCAGTCCATTGGAATACAATTTCTAGAACTAGATGAGAACATAGCGGTAACCATAGCCATTTTTCTTGCTGAAAAATTCAAACTAAACTCAAGTGATAGCAGCTACTCCCCAGAGTTCTTAGCCCATATTAACTCTCAAGAAAGTTTGACTACAGAAACATTAACTAACCAAGAGGGGCCCAATATAGATCCAATATTAAACTCAGTCATAACTGAAAACAAACTAAATAAAACACTTCAAATGACAAAAGACTCTTCGGCAGGCCCAGATTGGATACCGAACAGAATGATTAAAAATTTCCATCAATAGGGAAAAAACATCTTCTCAAGATTTTCGATTGTATATGGGTCCATAGAGTTTTTCCAGACAACTGGAAAATGACCATCGTCGTACCTATCCTTAAACCGAGGAAAAACAAAGTTAAAACGAGAAGTTACCGCCCAATAGCACTAACGAATATTATCAAATTATTAGAAAAAATAATAAATCGAAGACTAAGGTGGTATTTGAAAATTAATAAATTTTTAACACGGATTCCGACAACATTGCTCCACCACTGACGTCCTAACTAACATAGAGATAGATGTATGTGACGCCTTTCAAAATAATGAATATCTCATGGCAATCTGCCCATATATCGAAAAAGCATATCATAAGATCTGAAGGCGCAAGATCAATACACTTATCAAATTCAATATCAACGGCCCTATGCTATCTTTTATAGTAAGTTTCTTAACTGACAGAACCATCAAAGTAAGAGTTAACGGCAGACTTTCTGACCCTACAGAAATAAAAAATGGAGTTTCTCGGGGATCAGTGCTCAGCACGTTACTATTTCTAATAGGAATTAATGACATCGTGGACGGTATAATAAGACCAGTCGAAAAAACATCTTTTCGCAGACGACCTAACTATTACTTGTGGCGGGAAAAATTTAAAGACAGTAGGAAATTTGACACAGGCAGCCTTAAATAACTTGCAAGAATGGTCCAATAAGTCTGGACTCAAATTTTCGGCTATAAAAACTTTTCAAGTACAGTAACCTATATACCAAAAAAACTTATCTACCAGTCCCTTCTTAGATTAAAATCAATGAACATCTATCCTCCTCCGCATTAGAAAACATCTCAATTATCGAACGCAAACAGGAACGATAGCCCCTTGAACCATCTTAACACCCCAAATTGATATAGACTTATTGTTAGCCGGCTCTGTAAAGAGTAAAAGAAGTACCCAAGAATACGGTATCAAAATTTTAGAACTTAATAACAATAAATATCTTCAGCATAATATATTATACACAGATGCCTCAAAATTTGATCATGGAGTAGGTTCTGCCATCGTCGCTGAAATTGAGACGATTAAACATCGCCTCCCTAACCAAACGTCTATTTTCTCTGCTGAAGCCTACATAATTTATGACGCCCTAAAACTAATCCAGGTTAACAGCTCCTAAAATCACGTTATTTACTCTGACTCTATGAGCGTTATCCAAGTATTACTTAACCCTCTTACAAAAGGAAAAAGTGAATAAGTTAAAAAATTCTAATATTATATACCAATCTCACCAAGTTAAACAAAAATATAATTATTGCATGGGTGCCTTCCCTCCAAGAAATAAAAGGGAACGAAAAAGTGGACACCAGCTCTAAGGAGGTAACAACTCTACCTCTAGATGAAGTGAACTTCTCTATCCCTCATCCGGAACTCATTAACCATTTTAAGAATACCGTTAGGATACAATGGAATCAGACCTGGATCACTTCTAAGAGGACAAAAGTCCACAATGTAGTTAACGATTTCACTCAACAAATTCCTATCAATGAATTGAACAGAAAGGAGAAGATGTTAATGTCTTGCCTGAGGAGCGGCCACACGAGGATTACGCATGAACATTTACCCAAAAAAACGAAACCACCAATCTGCAATACCTGTCGTACCCAAATCACTGTTGACCACCTTTTATACGATTGTAGAAGATTTGAAGCCTATAGAAGGAAGCATAAAATTATTTCCCACACGGCACAGAAAAGAATATCAAAAATTCGACTCCGATCTAACTAACAAGATTTAATCCACTATTGAACCCATTGCTAATGACCTAGTTGTCGATGCGACGTTAAACACTCACATAAAAAAGAAATAAATAAAAAGATCAACAAGAGCAGTTTCCGTAATCAACAAAAATGACGGAACATGGATAAGAAGCGATCAAGATCAAGCACATGGATTTGCCAATTATTTATGCAACGCATTCATTCCACACAGGATTAATGATGATAACACAGACAACCAAGCAAACGCAACCAAAGGAAATTAGAACACGAACACAGACTTACAGGACGACTAATATATTATACCCAACGTAACCAACAATGAAATTCTTCACATTATCAAAAACATTAAAAACAGAAAATCACCAGGTATTGATCTTATCAATGATAAAATCTTAAAATAATTGTTATTAAAAGCAATACACCAAATTTCAATAATTTACAATGCAGTGCTAACAAATCAATATTTTTCACCCACGTGGAAATTCGCACAGATTATTATATTGCTTAAGCCTGGTAAAGACTCGCATCAAACGGGGTCATATAGATCAATATCTCTACTCCCTGTATTATCAAAAATTCTTAAAAAATAATCTACAGTCGCCTTAAACTTATAATAGAAAGTAAGAAATTAACACCAGATCACCAATTTGGATTTAAAAACAGATACCCCACCATAGAATAATTACACAAGCTAGTTAACGAAATAATCACTGTAATAGAAAACAAACAGTATTGTACAACGCTCTTTACGGATGTTGAAAAAGCGTTTGATAAAGTTTAACATATAGGACTACTGCAAACAATAAAAATTCATTTTTCGAAACGAATACAGAAAGTACTCGTTTCGTATTCAGAAAACAGAATCTTCGTTGTAAAAATCAAAGATACCTACTCTAATATAAAAATAATTAAAGCAGGCGTGCCTCAAAGAAGTGTCCTAAAACCTATATTACACACATTTTACACAACTGATATACCAATCGCAGACTTAAGCAAAATATTGACATTCGCTGATGATACTGCAATGCTATCTACACATTCTTACCCAAAAGTAGTAGTAAACATATTTCAGACTCACATAAAAAGAAAAATATAAAAATGGCTCGCGGAAAAAAATTATAAAAGCTAACCCTAGTAAATGTAACCACATCACGTTTACACTTTGTAAACAGAATTTACCGAATATTACACTAAACGACTTTGTCGTATCCCAAACAGAACAAACAAAATATCTAAGTTTACACCTGGACACAAAACTTATGTGGAAATAACGCATTACATCTTTAATAAAAAACATAAAAATAAAAAGGAGACAAATGTATTGGCTAACTAGTAAAACATCCGAGCTTAGTATGGAAAACAGGTTAAAAATTTACAAGACACTTATATTGCCCGTGTGGATCTATGAAGTTCTACTTTGAGAAATAGCAGCAAAGAGTCATATATCAAAGCTAGAATCATTACAATCGAAAATACTCAAAACAATTGTTAATGCACTAATAGTATTTTAAAAATGCAGACATAAATAAATATGTGATTAAACACAAAAAGAGAATTGTAGCACACCTTAATCAATTAATTTTTCCTGTAAAAATGTACGAAAAATCGACAGAAAGAAGGTAAAAAAGAAAGTATCCCTCAGATCTGGTAACCGAATAACAAAATACATAAATCTATCTTATGGTGACATCTCAATGGAAACTGTTACCCACATGCTATAAAACACACGTTAAAAGAATTTACTAATTGTCCATCTGACAAGTTGTAAAGCTCTAATTAAAAAAACAAAATTTAGTCTGCTTATCTAAACTGTTTCCTATACGAGGTCGTCAAATATCGTCAAATTAATGATGTGTTCAATGAAATAATTAAAAACCAGAACAAAAATAAGAAAAATATAAGTCATAAAACAATGAATTCGATTTTTCGCCACTGTCAATCTTGTATTGTTTAGAACATTGGACACGTTGAGATGAAATGCTAATTAATTCTTATATTATATGGTACTTTTTATTAATAAACACAGCTTTGATAAACAAACTAAATATTATTTATGTATACTTAGATTATTCTCTAATGATCAAAAGGTGTCATTTTATTCAAACCTCGTATTTTTAACATAGGTTTTTAATAAAACTGTAAACAATCTATGTTTATGTAAGAATTTTTTCATTTAAACTGATAGAATACACTGAGGAAATTTGACAATTAAACATTGGGCACCATATATACGGTATAAGGATCGAAATTTAGCTGGGTGATACCTTAGCTACGATTCGCGCCGAGGCCTGCGAAACTGTAGGCATAAGTTTTGTCCTACGCGTACTAATGTTTCGAGTGATAGAACGTTTGAAGTGATTTTATCGTCAGTTTTATACTTCGTTTAGCGAGAACTGGCAGGAAACTTAAACAATGACATGTTTCTGTCCTTATTTCTCAAGTCCTGATGTTCAGAGTCAACTCTAGCCAATACCTTTGCGATAACTCGCGATGCACCTCGATGAGTCTATCGAGATCACACGGAACAGATTAAGAACCACTGCGCTACAAGCTTACACCCTAATACAGCCCCTATTTTTGGACGTCTCACTGACGCCACGACGGAGACAACTCTCCGCTGCACGCGTTCCTCCTCCCCTTTCTTCTTATCATCTTTCCCTTTTTAACTTCTCCATTTCTCGGTTCACTTCTCTTTTTGGGTAGACGCCTCATCGAGGAAGCGTCGTATTCGTTTCTCGTTATTGTTTTTCGTGTCGTTCAACTTTGTTTCCGTTTCTTCCAAATAGTGTATACAAATATGTGAAAGCCATTGAAAGAAATATGTTAAAAATATTTTTACGACGTTTATAACGGTAACATTGGAAAAACATTGACCAAATGCAAAAAATATCAAGCTACAGTCGAAAAGTATTCGTACAGCGATCAATTTTAAATAAAGTGTTATATAGTTATGTCAGTAGTAAGTTCTCTCGCGAAAGAAGTATAAATATTTATTCTTGGATGATCACAGGTTTTATATAAATAAACTTTTAATGTGTTTGACGTCTACAAAAATATTATCAAAAACAAAAAGAACAGATATAAACGTGCAAATTTTCGTACATTCTTACTTCTTCCATATAAACGTACGTTATACATTGAACGTGCAAGTAAATAAAACATAACCCTCAGACAATACAGAATAATAGGAAGCCTAACAGTTTTAATCAAATACTAATAAAATTAACATAGAATTTTCGATATGAGTCACAATCGTCAATAAGCAACGAAAGCAGAACGAAAAATTATTATTGATTTACATAATCAATGCAAAACACTAATTGAAATTACTTTAATAAATAGGCCAAGATCTGTAGTACAAATACTTTTTACACCGTCTCTATCTAAGAATACTTTAATTTTTTAGGTATAGTAAAATAGTAGAGTGTGAAGTTAAAATGGTGTGACGTGAAATAAATACAGAAGAATAATAAAAATGTTCGTTTATTTTGAAGAAGGCAGTGAGGAAACAAGATGATAGTTGTAAAAAAATATTTGGTCGTGAAAAAAGATTGAGAATTTTATTTAAACTTTGTACTTCCATCAGTCTATTGTTATCAAAAGTGCAAAAATCTGTTTCTAAAATTTCTACAAATCAAATACCTTTTTCAAGCATCTTTTTTACTATCTTTTTCCATAGTAAACGAAAATTAAAATTCTTTTTGGAATTTTAAATTATTATAAATCATTTATTACATTTTTTCTTCTTCGTAGATCCACTTCTTCTCAGTAGTTGAAAAAATTTAAATTAAAAATTCGCAAATACCATTTTTTACTTTTTGCTACCAATGTAATTCAGTTTATTTCAGCGTATACAAGTTTTGTATTATAATTTCAAATATAAAGTTATGACTTCGTTTCTCTACGGTATTAAATAAATTAATCAATATCGTGGAAACAGCATACATTAACACCTAAATTATTCCATAAAAATTTTTCTACCTTAAAAGTTATATTTATTTTACATAAACCGTAATGGACGTATACTGTTATTTTCTCCCGTTAATTGTTATACATTTGAAAGTACGACACGTATTTCCTTTTACTACATTTATCAGGTAATAACCATGCACTTATTAAATCTTTCCCTTTCCATGTTATTTCTCAAAATCCCTGTAATAACCTTTTACTCTGAAAAGATATTAAAAGGTCTTTCTGCTATATCCCGGATATTATGCAATTCAGTGATTAAGGCTCTCTCTCCTTCTCTCTCTTTCTCTTTCTCTCTCTTCAAAATGTATTCAAATCTCTCTAATGTATTCACTACGTTTCAGTAATAACAAAGCAGAAAATTAAATGAATAATTTGTAGTGAATTATTCATACATGATGAATTCTCGACCGAATTAAAGATAAATAAAAATTGTATGCAAATTACGATAATCGTATTTCAACTTCTTTAAACATTTATAAATCAGATCAATGGAAAGCTATAATAAATCATAAAACTTGTACAATATTAATATATTTGCAATAACAGACAATTTATTATTTAACTTTTCTTTACGATATTTAATTTCACATTAAGATAAAGATCTTCCATCATTACCAGCAAAATAATTCATGATAAAGCCTATATAATTATTTAGAAGGATGAAATTTAAATTTTAAGCATTTTTATCATCCATGAACAAGAATTAAATGTATAATCCTTAGGAAAGTTGATCAACTCTTTTAAGTTTCTCCAAGACTAATTAAACTCAAAGAGGATTCTGTATAATTAGTTTAGAATGCTATAAAAATTTATAAAAGTCACTCTAAAGGTATCAAACCTTTGCATCTAAGAAGACATTTATTATACGATACCTTTAATTTATAAAAGGTAATCAGAAACGTAACTTGTGAAAAAAGAATAACACTGATAATATTGTCATTTATCGTAGACACTATAGTTGCTAAGGTAACATATAATAGTTTATATAACAATAAAATAATTAAAATTTACTAATTCACAAGCTCACTCAATTAAGTTAAGCTAGAATCTTTTCTTTTTCAGAATAACAGTCATTTCATTTGCATTTTTCTTCGGTAGTTGTTATTATTTTTCAGTATCGCTAAATTTTGTTTTTCAACCTTGCAATTAGAAATAGGAATTCCAGGAAGTTGTTTAATAATTTTTTCGTCACTAATGGTCACTATAAGTATCCGTATTATACTTAAAAACATACTTTTCTGTTTAGGAATTGCAATATCGATAATGAGTGTATTAAAAATATTTACATTTCGACATTATCGGTAGTAACTGCCGGAAATTTTATTGTCCTCAACAACAGAGATGATAGCGGGTAAGATGAAATTGAAATCAGTCGTTTTGTACTTTTTATTTTTATTATTCTTACTTAAACATGGGGAAAATTCCGCCACTGGCAAGCAGTTAAGGTTTCCTTTGAATAAGTAGAAAAATATAAGACATACATTTATTTTTCATACACAGATCATATATCAATGATACAAGTAATCAAAATAATAAAACAAAACTAACAACATTATTACGATTCAAAGCTGAAAACAACATTATTCTTTGGTATACGATTTTTACAAAAACGATAAATGACACAGTACCAAACAGCTCAAAAACTAATATAAATGTGGTACAACTTCGAAATAATTCAGGAAGGTCACACATATGGTTGTCTGAGCATTCTCGGATGTTAGCACAAGCTTCATGAGCCCATCCTTAACAGATTGAACGCTGAATTCAATCTTCGTCTGCGTCTAATGCTCTAATGGCAATCATAAACTGTGCTTCGCTGCACCAAGTTAAAATTTTTAGATCTGATTCAGACAAGTGATTTCCTGCTGCAACTTATATGTCAGTCTTCGTTATTTGGAAAAACAAAGAAAGATATGCGATTGTGTATGGAAAGGTCGCTCATCTGCATTCGTATAACTATATTATCCAGTAATAGAGGACAATGTTTTGTCTAAAACTAGAGAAAAGCAAGCCTTTTCAAAAGAAATTTTTGCGGAAATCACTTCACTATGTGTAAAAAAAATTAAAACTTAAGAACGTATTCACCAAAATGTACAATAACACAGTTCACGTACTTTTTAGCCGATGACTTTTAGTCTACTAGACTAATATCTGACGACATTGTTAACACTTTACCGATCGCTCGTGGCTCAATTTACTACAGACACACCCCCGACCGACTGATTTTGACGCGAATGCATCTCTAATGCATCAATTACAATGATTTTCTTCATTTTCTAATAGCTTAATATTTCTTTAGTATAATACATATAATATTGTTCAAAATAGTCGCCTTCGTGTAAGGGAACATTACAAAATTTACAAACAAATCGTGAAAAAAGTCGATTAATAGGATCCCGGTCAGTAAAATGTTCGATTATGATAGAATATCAAGAGCTACAAATTTATAACAAAATATTTATTTACAAAATTCCTTGAAATAAATTTTCTTTCCTTTTTTCGTGTAATTTTGTAACAAGTAAGCAACGTTTCGTATAAAAATGCATTGTCTCGCTGCTTAATGAATTAATGAAATCCCTAGCCATTTCACCGTGATTCTGTCGCTAAAGGAAAACACGGACAACTCGCCCCTTTCGGCGTGTGTCTCAGGCTGCAAGTTCGTGGTTGAAAATAGCCCTTACCCCATGGCGCTGGCGGTGAAAGTGCTTAAAGTAACCTCTGACCGAGATACCGGGCCAGGACTCGCTTTCAGAACAGTTTTTAGGCGAGTTAATGAAAGAAAACCGCGGCCTAACACGACACATGGGACCAGTAGTGAAGAAAGGGCAAAAAAAGGAACAATGAGTTTAGTGGAACTTCTATTATATGCACCAATAGGGGGAGAAAAGCGTTCGGAGAAAAAAATTTGTTTATAATAGAACAAGTGCTTAGCGCTAGTTTTATGAACGACACTTAGGACAAACTGATACTTGACAACATCTACATAAGAAATTAGTGCAATTTAACTAATCAACGTGTAATGAACACTGTAACCACAGAAATGATCAAAATGACTAACTCCTAATTTTTCATACCAATTTTGTAAGCTTATTGTGATGATTTTGTGATTTGATATTTTGGGAACTTATGATTTTCTAAAAAGTATGAATAAAGATCTATAGTGTTTTTCATTTGAATAGCCTCAACTATTTCTCAAATATACCTATTGTAAGTGGTATCAAAAAAGTGTGTTCTTGCTTTTTATTTTTTTTTAATTTCATTCTTCATTTATTTAAACAAACATATGTTTACCAAAGATTATTCAACTAAACAGCACTGTATATAAATTTATATATAAATTTAACCTCTTAGGCACGGCTGAATTTTGCGCGGGGCTGTTTCTCTGTACAGCAGCGAATTACAATACAGCATTGCAATGTGTGACGGATAATGCTGTTCTTTACACGAGTACATTGGAATGAAGTGTTTGATGATTAAATTATAATTTTTCTTAAAGATATGATACACTACAGTGGCGCATAGTGCCTGAGGTTAAATATAAAGATTTATAACATATATATACATAATATATTGTTTAAGCATACAAAAAAAAATATCTGAAATAGCTGTATAACGTATAACTAAAATACATTTTAACCGCTCGATTCTTTCAAACCATTCAATGTTTACGAGTTCTTGGATTTGATCAGTTATTCGAACTGTTCAATTTTTTCGAGCTCTTGGATCGGATAAATTATTTTAACCGAATACTCGTCCGCTCACTTTATTCAGGTATTCGAACAGCTCTAGTTCAGATATAAAAGATTCTATCCTATAAGAAGAGAAACGAAAAGAACGGAGAAAGGAGAAGGAAGACTAGCGATCCCTATTTCACCTGTATTTAAATACATGTATACAGGTTGTAATTAATGACTCCGAACTTTAAACCTGTAATTCTTAATATATATATGGTACCTATGTATTTTGTATTACAGGTTTACTTTTATTACGCGTGTATATACATATACATGTACATTGGTATGTGTGTAACACGCATGTATTATTATGGTACGTGGATTTAAATATATATGCTTTGCTTGCATTTATGTATTATAATTAATATTTAATTAACACAAATTTGTTTGTTTTGAAAAGTAAACTATGCATGTTTTGCATTTTGTTAAATCTAAATCAACTGCTAAACATCTAAGGTTTATTTAAATGCCTCAGTACTAATTACAAAAATATCCGTTATTTCAGACAATAGAAACTAACGTAAGAAATTTAATGTGATCTATGCTCCCACATGTTGAAAATTACAAAAATATTAGAAAATCAAATAATTATTTATTAATATATTTATGTCGGTCTATCAAAAATAAATAACTAATTAATTAATTAATTATATAAATAAATAAATATCCGTGTACGCGTGTATTAAAAACACGGATTTGTAATTTCTTGATACACGTATACCGTGTACAGATAGATCTCGATTAGTGCAAATAATGTAATAAATCCTAAGAATTGATCGAGTTATTCAAATTTGCACTATATTAATACTTCAAGTACAGTAATTGATTCCAGATTGATGGAAATATAAAATATTAGTTTTCGTATATCTATCAAATTACAATGAAAACATATTTATTGTTTTTTTAAAATATCGTTAGCAACATAAACTGTACTCGTTTCTTCGTCTTGAAATATTAAACGCGAATTATTTTATCATATTAATCTACAGATCGAAGAATATATTCAATTTCTAGAGTGTAAATAATTTTATTTTCGTTCCTCGGTATTACTATCTCATTATTCTCGTATTAACTGAATTTTCGTTCGCATTATACATGACCTGGTATTGTTTTACAATTCACACTAAATCGAATGTCTTACTGTTTGAATTCCCATTAAGAAAGACGGTTAATTGAAAAACCGATGGTTCTTACAGCACCTAATTATCATATCATCCTTAATTTCTCGTAGAAGATAGAGGGTCTTCTAGATCCTGAAATGGAACAGTTTCTCAGGTTTCGCTAAACTGTCTTTCTCGCTCTTCCTTTTCAAGGCTGCACGTGAACATGAAAAAGGAGTCGTTTGCTCGCTCGAAAAGACGGCTTTTAAGCGGCTTAAAAATATTTGGCAGACCGGACGAGTGTTTCTTTTATGTGCCTCCTTTGAGACGCATTTCCACCCCTTCGTGTTCTTCTCCTTCTCCCCTTTGCTTTGCCCTTCGTTCACCGTCAGAGATAACGAATTATAATTGCTTTTCTAATGCAACCATCTGAGAAACTGTAGAAGGCGAGGAAGTTACCGTGGAAGGTATACGTTGAATTCTGTGAAGTTTTGAAACTGCTGAATACTCATTGTTGTTTCTTGGAGACAAACATAGTGATTAAGATGCGCTGCGCGGTGAGCAGAAACTGTACTATTTCTCGAAATATGTGAGAAAATTATTTTGGATTACTACTTATTAGGGCTGAGAATATGGTCCGAATACCTATTTATTCGAATATTCGGAGTAGTAATAGAATAATCCGGATAGTTAAAAATATCCAGATAATTCGAATAATTATAAAACTATACAAAATGTGCAAAATTACGGCCTTTCCTGGTTTATTATTATGGTTATGCTATTCTGTTATTACGTTATTATATTTTATTTATTAAACAATAAAATTTGAGTTCAAATTTACAAAAGGATTTTAGATTTTTGTTTCTTGTTAACGTTTGATTTTGTTACTGTTATTAAGATTCTTAAAATAATAAAATTGTAAGAGAAACTATGTTTTATTAGGTTTGTTATTATGTTTAAATAATTAAAGAAAATATAGTTTCAAAGACAACAATACAGGTAGTTTATATATTTGTACTTGCTTACGTGATTCTAAATCAAAACGTAGTATCATACAATTTACATTGTGGAATACGATTTACACACTGGTATGTGTGCTTAGAAGAATAATTATGTAAATCCAAACGATAGTCGGATATCCAGATATGCTCTGAAAAAATCCGAATTATAAATAATTCATGATGTCATTATCCGGATATTCGGACAATCCCAACCCTACTATGTAAGCACTAGTTACGTGTCTGACAAAAATTTCACTGTTGTAACTATTAGCTTTTTCTCAGTTTTCAAACATTACCTACGAAAAAGTGGTAAAATATAAATCTTTCTCTTTCTGTGTTATTTTTCAAAATACCAATAATAATCTTTTACTCTGAAAAGATATGAAAAGGCCTTTCTTCTGTATCCAGGATATTATGTAATTCAGTAATCAAAGTTATCCCCTTCCCCTCTCTCTTCATAATATATTCATAAATTATTAATTATGGATTTACAATTAATACTAGTTTTTTATTTATTTTATTTTATTTTTTAGAAATTTCAATTTTTACAGAATGTACGTAAAAATGGTATTATAAACGGTATTATAATCACGCGCTTGTAAATCTTTATACATGTCAATGTAGACAAAATTTAATTTTTGCGTAATTGATATAATAAAAATTAACCACCCACCTTTCTTTATTGCATCTTTTTAGATTAAAATTACATTATTTTGAAACGGTGATTTGAACATTTTCAATGATCTTCACGTATTTCGCAATATCTTGTAAATACAGACAATATTTACTTATAACTCTGTTACAAAGCTTTTAAAAAGAAATTTTATATGTTAGGTATCAGGAAATCTACGCATGGTTTCTTTCTTAGTAATATCTTGACAGAATACTATAATAATAGTGGTATTGCTGAAAGAATACGACCACCTTATACTCTGCTAAACAAAATTATATTTTAGAACAAATTTAAATCATTTACATTTACTATAAATTCACACGAACTTCTGTCGCCACCTAATAACATTTTGTATTTAATCAGATTTAGTCAGAAAAGCAGGGGACATTTCGTATCATTTTAATCGACTCTCCAGCTCTGTTCATGCTTATAAATTATAATGAAATCGAAATCTATAACGGATCATGAAACGCGACGTTTGTTTCGTGTCTAATGCAATTCTGCCTAAAACAAGAACTTTCAGCACAAAAACAGAAACCAAAACAGGTCTAAAAATATTTCTGGCGGCTTCAAAGATACATCGCAAGGCTCGATCGCAGTTTCAATTACCGCGAATACCTCGGAGTTACACAGTAACCGGACGAGCCACGAGCTCCATAAAATTGGTCATAAAATTCGCAGGATAGATCTTCCGTTTCCTTCTCTCTTTCTCTCTCTCCCTTCTCTCTCTCTCTCTCCCCCTCTCTCTCCTTATTTTTCCACTTACTTTTTTTTCGAAGGACGACTGCGGGGAGAAATGGCAGAAATTTTTGGACAGTCGCCAGCACGCAGGCCGAGAGAGTCTCGCTCGACGATGACGAAACGAACTCAAAACAACAGAGGCATTATGGCCATTAAAATCCTCGGATTGCAGCCCCTTCCGAGGATCTGCCTAGACTTTGGAGCCCTACCGCGGGAAGCGACAATTTTACGGCATAATAAAACTCCGAGAACTGCGAATGTAAGAACTGATGCATCGTTAATGGCCGACGCCGTTGGCCGCCCGATATCGATGGGAGATGCGGATTTGCGGATGTGTTGCGGATTTGTTCCGGCACAGAGTGTTTCCCTCCATTTTATTAGGGTCGTTCTGACCTGGACGCGTGCTACGGACCGTTTCTTGCCACGCTTCGATGTCTCGGTGATCGAAGCTTTTGTATTTATACGGGGAATAGGAGCAAGCACGATGGAACTCTGTTTATCCAAACGCTGGTTATTCGGAAGTTCTGTTATCCGAACAGCATACTTCTTAGTAGGTGTTTTAGAGCACTGCACAGTGTAACTCCATTTATCTAAACCCGTATTGGCACAGAACGCGAAATACCGTTTATATGAATAATATCTTTGTTTTGCGTTAGCATTTTCAAATTACAGTAAATACAAAGTGACAAATTATTATACCGTAGTGTACAGTCAATGACAAAAGTCTACATACGCCTATCAAATTTCCAGTCACCAGAGAAAAATTTTGAACATTTTATGAACATTAATTTCCCCATTAGTCAAAGTCAAAAAATTCTGAAAAAATAGCCTCTATTTTTACATTTGTTTAACAGAAGATATAAATAAATCGAAATCACAGAGTTACGAAGTCTAAATCAATGGTTCTTAACCTTCTAGGGGTACAGAATATTTTTTATTACAAGAAAAGTTTACAGAATACTAAACTCCGTAAAAACGGGTACAATGACACATATTAATAAGAAAAGAAAATAATAATTATAAAATATGATATTTATGAAAATTATAATGACTAAAAGAAATAAACCACACCTTTCCACGGAACCTTTTATAATGGTTTTATAATTTTGCGGAACACTTATGGCGAGCACACAGAACACCAATTAAGAATCACTAATCTAGATATTGTACATACATACAGGGTGTCCCTGAAGTAGATGATCAGATTTTGACATTCCGCTTTACTTTCCCTAAAAATGAAAACAGATCAATTAACACTAGAATTATCTTTTTTCTCAAAATCATAGTAAATTTTCGAATCTTTGTTTATGTAACATCACAGTAAATTTACTGAATTTCTATGAAAAAGTACGAATTAGTCATTTTGACCACTCTAATAGTTCTAATGATAAGCATAGGTCTAAAAGCTCTTCTTATTCAACATATAAATACCTCTTTTGTGGAAGAATATTTTATCGCCTTTCCAAAAAAATTTCCTGATACAGATGTTGAGTTTCTTTAAAAGTTCCGTTAGCTCATCTACGTGTAAAGTGAATAACTACGCACTCACAATCATCATTGAGATAAACCAACTTAATAACACAGTTAACGTTTAACTATAACACTGATTTACTACGGCATAAGTTACACAAAATGTCTTATTTTACCACAGTATTTACTTCTAACAAAAAAGTAATTTCTCGTAATTCTATTCGCCTTAATCAAATTCTCATTTCTCGTAATTTTACATGGGACACCTATCCATGTGAAACTTCAAGGTAAACAAAGAGCATTTATGACTCAAAAAGGTCGAATCCTTTTTCATTCTTAAAAAAAGTAAAACGCGATGCCAAATGTTTCCCATCTATCATTCCTTATAAATGCATAAAAATTCTCAGTCTAGTCATAAAACTACGAAGTAACTGTACTTAGGTTTTGCGATTTATCTTCATTTTCTCGAAGCATTCTAAATTTTTTTAAATCCATCTAATTTTAATTAATAAACGAAATAATGTTTATAAAATATCGGAAGTTTTTGTTATTTTCTTACAAATATTAAAAATCCAACAGGTATACTTTATATAAACTTTTGTAATTGGCTGCGTATTTTAATAATACTATAACGTAAAATTACAAAACCTTAATGAACTCACTGAATCACGTTTCGTGTGAAACCTAGAAGCGTCCAATATTTATCAACGGAAGGAAAGAAAGAAAATGTTTGCGAAAGTGAAGGGTTCGCAGTAGATAGCCCTACGCTACAAGTGGGAATTCTGGATATGAATATTTATGAGCTTGAGGTTAATTAGAAAAGTTTGTTCATTGCATCGCACGCGAGTAATGTCCTGCAGGGATAGTATTGATTAAGAACACGACGAAACACCTGCCACACGTTTATCTGATCGGTATCATTTAACGTACAATGCTGGTCGAGGCTGCTAATTATCCGGCTGATCTGTAATTATTTAACTTCTTAACTCACCCTATTTACAATATCAGTGAAAAGTGTGAGATTTATTACCACCATTTATCGTTTGATTTATTGTCAATTGTTACGGCAAGATAATCTAAATAGGTGGTTTAAAAATTAAGAATTATACGTGTTTGTTTTGTGATAAAAATTTCACGCTTCCTGATTATTTGATAATTTACTACTTATCGTGTATGGGATGATTGAATTTTTAAGCACATCTCTCATCTATTGGACAACGTTTATTCATGGATAGTATTAAATAATTACCTTCATAAATAGATGATAGAAACAATGCGCATCCTATTTGCATACAATAATTAAAAGACCGAATTCTAGATCTTATTTATTACTATAATTTATGAACTTTATTATTTTCTACATTGTAATGTCAGCGTTAACAAAAATAAATAATATTATCTAGCTGCTATTTTAATCAAGTAATTTTTATCACACACAAGACATTTAATCTACCTTTTTTAATGTTTTTATAATCCGCATCATTTGTTGCACATTCGCCGTGTTTTGATCTTCTATTTTTTATAAAAAGTTACTTATTTATCAGTCACACTGTGATATACCGAACACTTTATATGGTTCATATATTAGAATTCAATTCTTAATCAAAATATTTTCAATTTAATTCGAGACATGCTTTGCATGAAGGTAAGAAAGACCAACGACATCCAAAGCGAAACAATAATGTTTATGAAAATGGGAAAATAAACAGGGGATGTTAAGAACCATCTTGCCTTCGCGTCACTCCTTTAATAATAAACTAGCCTGATTTCATGGTACGAGTTGATCCACCGAACGAACTGATTTGATTGAAATAAAACTGTAGCGTCTTCAAAATAAATGAAATTACGTGTTTATACGGAAAAATGAAAAGAAAGAAAGATGGTATGAAACTGAACAACAGAATGTCAATTGAATTAAAAGTAGTCAACGAAAATTCTAAAATTCGTTTACGGTATTCATAGTGTAATAAATTAATATTTAATAATTAACCCGGAATCATATATAAGAATAGAAAATTGTCCTAAAAATTGGAACAAGTATAATACTAAAAACACTGCGCATTTATGTTTGTATATCAAAAACGTAGTGATCATAAATGAAACAATAAACATTGTGCATTTTAAACCTACACAAAGAGAGAACTGCTGCGGGAAAGTTCATTCCTGAAGATAAATAATGAGACCATCGCTTTTGTTCCTCAAAAGTTTGTTTCTGAACTCAAAAATAAGAAAACTCCACTTGCTATATTATGTTACTACACTAATATGATATGCGATATACTGTGTGAAAACAATTGTTTGCTATAATTACTCAACAAACTTATTCAATGAACGTTCTTTACGTTTCCACTTAATACGTATTCGTATTCTATGTTACAACATAATTCACATAATGACAAAGTTCTAATTTTAATGAAAGTTTATATGCGTACGGAGCGTAGTAGAACGTATACGAAATCACTTCTTTTTGCCAACAGCAATCCCTTTAAGGAAATGAAATTCAGCTCCGAAAGCTTCAGCGTCTTTTCATTTTTGAAATACAATTCTACTTAGAACATTTTTTACAACAGGGTGATAGAGTACTAACAGCTGAACATTTTTTACAAGAAAAGTGTTGCTCTAACTTGTATCATTATGAAATTACAAACAAGATAAAAGGTGTTGCAAGCACTCTAATGATATGAAATCAGTAGAAATCAGTCATAGTACCATTTTCTTTTCAATGTTTTGACTATAACTTCGTAATGATGCAAGCTACAGCAAAACTTTTCCTATAAAAAATGTCCAGCTCTTGGTGCTGTACCACTTTGTTGAAAAGAATATTTTAACTAAAGCTACATTTAAAAACTTCAGGGACCAAATTCCATCCTCTTAAAGACATTTTATGAAGTTAAAAGGACTATTAAAAAAAATGGCTTCGTATGCATTCCATTATACTCCACGCGCACGCAAACATTCATTAAAATCAAAATTTTTGTATTATGTGAATTACCCCCCGTAACATGAGATACCAATACTTTTGTCCCTCGCTGTATTACATGAACGTAAGAATATCAGAAGTCTCAAGACGAAAAGATTACATCAATCTAACTTCAGCTTTAATAGAAAAAGATCAGACAAAAAATAGAATGAACTACTTAAAGGAAATCAATAAGTATCATCAAATATAAACTACCACGATATAGTATCGTCGCTGATGACCTAGTAGTCAATGTGACGAAAAATTATAACAAGAAAAGAAAGTTGCTTGAAAATGATATACTCGATTCATTTATCTGTACGGAAACCACGTGATTCAATATCTTAAAAAAAATATTCGTATCCATGTAATAGCGTTAATTCAAGAAACGAATTTTTCTGAACAGTTTTGCGGAATTCAGGCCGAATTTCATTTGTCTTTCTTTTCACCCTACCGTATGTCTCCTCAAGAGATTGTTCGGTAATTTTCGAATTTCTTATCAGTCATTCACGTCTATCGAGGAGCCTTTAAAACAAAAGGGAAAGAAAAAATGGTAAAAACAAAAGCTGCAAATGAAATCTTACATCAACGCGACATTTCTGTTTAACAGGCTAACAAATCGTTTTAATCGTAGTGCAAATTTAAAACTGATAGATAGGACACAATGTAAATAGGACATAAGTGTATTAAGGTGGGAAAGTATAAGAATGGATGTTCAAAAGGATGTATGAATAGATATATATATATACATATGTATACACACATATATGAATAGTACGAAATCGACAGTTACGAAAAGTATAGAAATACAGAAACGAGCATAGATAATTATAGATTATATAATAAAAGTTAAATAACTATAAGTGTATAAATATAAGTAACAGTTAATAAATTGATTTTACTCGATTCGCGGTTACAAAAATCAATATATATTTCCTTGCAGTAAACACATTACACTGCAACAACTGCTCGCCAAAATTACTCAACGGACTCTTTCTTCTTTCAGCTAACGAGTTTCGCATTAATTGTAGTGCAAATATAAAAAGTCGGCTTGATCGGTGAACGAGACTCGAGTTCGCCGAAACGAAGTCGTGCTGATTACAGGGATAAACAAAGGTCATTTATTCGCACGGCAAAGGAGGAAGAGAATGGAGGGAAGAAACGTAGGAAGAGCAGAGAACAGAGCTGACCCAATTGAGAGTGGGCGACGAAAATTCCAGCTGGCTGAGCTCGCCTGGTTGCGCTAGTGTATTCAGGTGCGCGTAGCGTGGCACAAACAAACCCATTATTTTAAAATAATGTAAAATCTTATTTTCCCCGGTAACGAAAGTCGTTATGAAGAGAAATAGGTCGAGCCGGAGTCCGCGGCTCGCTTTTATCCCCTCCGCCGCCGCAATGGCCGGGCGAATAGAGGAGAAAAAAAAGAACTAGACGCGTTACAATAAAATACCTGAGGTTCGCCAGTGGACTCGAATGCGGTCCCGGTGAAATTAAAATGTTACGTCACCGGCTGTCCCGAGGATTACTGCTCGTGAACGGGTATTTTAAGATCTTATTTAACGTCCTTCCCCCGCGCGCCACCCCATGGCCTTGCTGATAACGTGAGAATTACCAGCTGCTCTGTAGAGACAACGGCTGCATAAAGAGGCTGTTTCTCTCATCCTCGACTCCCATCACCCCACACCTAGTGATATCATTGTTCGATTTTCGCATTCTTACCGATTTGCTTTTTTTTTCTTTCTTCGAAGAATATCACGGTCACTCCTCAGATTCATATGTAACGATTGCACGAGTGAACGCGTAGGGATTTGTTTTTTTTGCAGAACAAATGCAAATAAAAAACACAAAGTTGAGTTGAAAAATTTCAATACTTTTAGCATTTTTTTCTTGAATTCAATACCTTGTAAATGTTGCACTTACAAATTAGCTGTAAGTACATATGTCCAGAGCAGATTTTCAAACCCGATTTTCTCGAGAATGAAAAAATGTTATTCTACGTTTATTTCATACTTCTCTATAGGAGAATATCACCCCGTACAATTTGAATAAAACAAAAAATTTGTCCACATTGTTTACTTACGAATAATGTTAGTAATGTCTTCTCTTTTGTTGCATACATTGTTTTATTTGAAGAACATTTTCGGTTTCCTCTTTGTATTCTTTGATATAACTTCATAAAGAATTTAACTGATGAATAAATTTATCGATATTGTTCATATAAATAAATGAATAATACTAATATCATATTAAGATTTAAAAATTTATTATGTAATAGATTAAAAATATAGTGATTTGGTAGAAATTATATTCAATATGATCAGTAATAATCAATAATAAAACGACATGGCAAACAAGTTCTACTCTATCTTATGCGAAGCGAACTGTGGTGACATGGAACCTCTGCGGGTGTTCTAAGGGGTTACATCAAACAGTTTACAATAGGACCTGAACGTCGGCCCGTCTTCGGCTCAAACGGTCAGTCGCCTCTCATCGCCACGGGTGTTTGATTGCAGTCTCATAGAATCCGGAAAACACTTGCAAAGTCTTTTGCATGTCTCCACATTTTCCCCCTCCTAACACGTCCAGGGAATATAAAAACCGAACTTCCCTGGGGACTACAGATACTCAGTCAACCAGCGCCTTGCTAACATATTAAATCAAACTGTATATTAAAACTACTCTACAGAACAAATTCTCAAAATCGATTTCTTCGAAAACAAAGCTTCAAACGTAAAAACTATGCACTAAATTTCTTATTTATTTTTCAGCGAAGAATCACCCGATGTTTAGCTATATTTATAATATAGTGGATAACAGATAGTGTATGCAAAGTACAATAAGCGACTTGTCTTTATTTAACTTGAGGTAACGAAAGACAAGCATTCGACGTTGAAAAGGTCCAATTTTCAATCGATTTCCCTTTATGGCCAGCGTGAATGATTCATAAAATTCAATAGAAAAAAAAATTCAATAGATCCACCGTCCCATAGTAAAAATCTTTCCCCGCAGAAGGTTTTAGAGTGCCCTCCAGCAATCATAAATGATTTCATTAAAAAAACATTCGATTAGAGTCGAAACCATCTGCGTAATCAGAGTCGGTCGGGATATAAATTCTTAGAGAAGGAACAGAAAAGAGATAGAAGGGACGAGGGAGATGTGGAAGTTGGGTCTTTTCTCATTTTGTATAATAATCGGATCACGTAAGGGATCAGAGGTTGGTGCAATAGCGCCGAAAATCCTTTCCCGATCTTATTATGCGCAACCAGTTTGTACACCAGGAATAATAGGTTTAATTAATTAGATAATTTCTTCTCCCACTCTCCCTGTTTTTTTACGTGTGTATCTATCTGTCCATTTGTATCTTTCTGTTTTTCGTTCTGTAGATATCTATCTACCTCCTTCCCCTCTTCCCTCCCACTCTTTCAGACATTCCCCCTCTCTCTGTCTTTTTATGTATTCATCTATATATCCATTTATGTCTTTCTATTTTTTATTATGTAACTATTTATCAACCTCCTCCCAACCCCCCTCTCTCTCTCTCTCATATCCTCTGTCTTAGAACTTCCAGATTTTCAAAGCAAGTTATAAAGAAGAATGACACTGTGATAACATATAAATAGTATGTAAAACGTGTATTTGAACAGTTTTCATTTTTTAATGAATTCATCTTCTTTTGATGCATGCGTAGTCACATAGAAAAATAATACTAAAACATACAGAATGTTCAACGTAACGGTCCACACTATATTTAACACATTTGCGATAACATGACGAAAAAATGTTTCGAACAAAAGTTAATTAATATTCTGTTCGCTACAAAATACAATAAAAAAATAAAGAAACGATTATTTTCTATAAAAGTTTAGGGTTACCTTAAGTGTTTTAAATAGCATTATGTAATTTTAACTTCATGGGGTTGAAACCGCTAAAAAGATAATTCAACGAGCTAGTAAAATGATCTGCAGAAGCTTAAGTATAAATTACATTTTTGAATTACAACCAAATACAATATTTGTATGTACTTATACCAGGTAATCCTCACAACTCGATCATCATAAATAACTATTTTATTTATTATTTCATTTGGTGAAGAAAAAAAAATGTTTCACATAAAACTTGTATGATATGATAAAATATTACAGCACTATGTGTCCCCGTGTTTTATTTGAAACATCTTTTTCTATAACAAATAATTCACAGGTGTACTTATGGTGATCAAGTTGTAAAGCTTGCCCTGTATAAGCACAAATACCGTACAGATCAGTGCGAACAATAAATCCCAGGAACTGATCGTATTATTTGAATTCGCACTATTCGAGTACTCGAAATGCAATATGGAATTATATAATAAAAGCTGTTAAATATACATTTTCGTACGTTTATTAAGTTACGAAGACAGAAACATATTTATTGTTTTTTAAAATATTTTAGACTATATTCTTCCTATCGCTATCACACTCTTCTCGCATTAATCGAATTCTCGTTGGCATTAAACGCGAGCTAGTGTCACTTTACGATTCGCACTAAATCGAATATCATACTACTTGAACTCGCATTAATCAAGACCTACCTGTATAAAATTTCAGCTTCAGATATTTATAAGATACTCACAAAATATTTGCTATTTTACATAACTGAATTCTCTCTGTATGTACACCATTCACTTTTTGGTCAGGGCGCATACATGATCACAGAACTGTCAGCAAATCAAATAGTATAATGGATAAACTTACAAATAAATTTCAATGTTGATGAATTTCAGGTTGCTAAAGAATATAGCCCAACCTATACTGATATTTCATTCATCAAAACAGATTTCTGCAATCGTCATCTCCACCGCCTATTTGATCTTAATAGTATGTCGGAAACTAATAAACACTTGATGCTAAAGGGTAAAACAAGTAACATAATGCGATATCTAGTATGTTAATTAGGCACCTAATCAACAACTGTCACGTGACCTCTGTGCGTTCCTTCTCATCCTGAACACCATAGTGTAAAGACGCAAAGAGACATATGTAACGTGTATTGTAAAATACATCGTAAGTTCCGTATACAAAAGACATTTTTCTTCCGTCGAAAACCATCGAAAACCAACATTTAAAAATTTCATGTCGATCGACCAACGGTCTCATTCGGAAGCAGGTATAACCGCTGATGCTTAATGAAAGAGCAGTGACTTCTTTGGGGAAAAAAGAGAATCGGGTGAATCGAGCCTGGGGTTGACTAACGAGGATGCCGATCTTCCGGTGACTTCTACGTGGCCGCACCTGCGATTTGTCTGCCCTCATATTTCACGCCGAAGTCATTTCCATCGCCGTGGGAAACTTCGAGGCCCCCTTTCAACCTCTATCCTCTCACCCTCACCCTCACCCCTCCCCCAATTGCCCGCCGGTTCATGGCGACGTAACTCCTTTTGCAATAACTTTTAAAGGAGCCCGGAATTAATATATTTTTTCAGAGCGTACCAGCCGGAATGGCTGGCCAGATGCCGCGGTCGGGTATTGAACGCATAAATTACGCGATTCGAGCCGAAGTGCTGCGATTGAAGTGCTTCCTTGCCTCCTCGGCTTTTCCATCTTGCTTTTCCTCTTTTTTCTTCTCTCTCTCTCTCTCTCTCTCTCTCTCTCTCTCTCTCTCTCTCTCTCTCTCTCTCCTTGACCACGAAGAACCCGTTTCCGTGGAAAGGCTCGTCCGTTCCACTTGCACAGAATCCAAACTCCTCGCGATGGAATTAGTTGGTAGTTGTGATTTAGTTTTGGTTTCAACACTCCGGTCCTCCCCTTCCCCTCTGAACGCATCCCTATCGTGCTTCCTATCGACTTCTCATTTTCTCTTCCTTCGCTCTCTTTTTCGTCCTCCTTCGAATTCTACGCGATTCCGCTCGGCCTTTCTATCGCTTTTGCGCGGAAAGCTTTCTTCGATGGTCTCCCTGCGGAATTTCGATTTTCCTCACGGGACAACGATGCGAATTCGATGGTAGGCTTGAGTTCGGCCACAATGGCTTGGCGTGGCACGATTTTCTAGCTTCGACTGTGTACACTTCGTGATAAAAACTATGGGACACCGATCTTTTAGTTTCTGATAATATAATTTTAGCAATGACATGAAGAATGGTACAAGATATTACGGTTCAAACAGGTCAGTTAAACGACATAAAATTTATCGAATGCTACATTTTTTTTAAACTAAATTTACCTGTAAATTTATTGGTCCGTTATTTTAGGAACGAATGTTCTTCTTAGCAGCTTCTTAATTTTGTATTAGTCAACGTAATTTGCAATTAGATGTCATATTTTGGTGAAACAGAAATTGGAAATTTAAATGAAGGACGAAACAATTTTTAGAGGTGGTTTTATTTCAAACTCATTTTTTTTAATTTCCACTAATCCCTGCAGGATTGCTTAATTTGAAATACTCAGTATGCATATCTATACATTTTTATTTTATATATATCAAATGTATCAAAATCCTAATTTATTAAATCTATCTTTTGTATATTTCAACAAAAGCGGTGTAGCTAAATCAGCAAACCGGCCGATTGTATTTTTCTGCATTCATTATAGCATTCTGATTTTAACAATAAAAATTGGTCACTATAGAACTCATTTATTGTAGCATATCCGTACTAAAAAGGAGGTTTGAATATTATCGAAATAAATCATTTGGAAAATGATTAAATTATAATATTAAAGTAATGTATCATTTTATAATTGTTAATTTATTTGAGCGGATAAATAATTCTTCTCTAAATTATTTCATTAATTGATAACTGAAAAAGGTAAAAAAATCTTAGAATTATCAGTTATATTTATTCGTATGTAAAACTATATGAAGCACTGTTTCTAACGAAGGACTATAAACAAATTCTAAAAAGTTCAGAAAAGCAATATAACTAAGCATAGTGGGTACATGAAATTTTACACGCCGACTAGTGAAATTTATACATTTCATGATCGAAATTGAATAAATCGTTGGGTTTATCAATGCTAATCACTTCTGTAATTCTCTGGACTTTTTCAATAACTCTTGCAGCTATTTTAAACACTCTGTTTTTACTTCAGTACACTATTCTACTTACCTATTACTATTATTCTCATTATTTCTATTTATATTATTGTTATTATTATTATTACTATTATTTTTATTTTTACTGTATTTTTTTATCATTCTCGTATGATTGATATTCATGCTTATATGGTACAGCATTGTTCAGTTAAATAGCCTTTGGTAAAAATATGTTTATTCGGATAAATCAAGAATAAATTTAAAAAAATAGAATTCTTAACAATTTAGTGTTTTGTTAGTTTCAAGTTAAAAATGTAATAAAAATAAAAAGTAACAACACTTTTCTTTAGTACTACTTACAATAGTTTATATTTGAAAAATAGTTGAGACTATTCAACTAAATAACACTATATACTTTTTTGTTACAAAAGTGTCTCATTCCGTACAAATACATAAATATCAAATATATTTCCTGAATTACAATAAAAACAAAAACTGCTGGATTCTGTCAGACATCACCTTGCCGCTTACCGGTTAATACAGTACTTTCTCGTTAAATGTTCGCATCTTGAGACCGGTCGCAATCATTTAGCTGCTAGGGAAATGAAAATTTAGCTCCATCTGACCCTTACTAACAATCGAAAATCGTAACGAAGAACAAACCGTGTAAGACGAAGAAGAATTGAGGATCCCATGCATTAGTAGGAATGAACATTGAGCATTTATCTGCAGTAAGGCTTGAGCATGTAACGAGAAAGTATTGTATACATATACTATTGGGAAACGAAATGTTAAAACACAACCCACAACACAAACTAAACGGCGCGGAGGGCAAAAGGATTCGGCTGCCCGGCCGCTCTACCTACCTCCTTCCATTTTTTAAATTCTTGGTCATTATTGGCTAACAATGTCGATCGTGTGTTATATCGATCGCGTAACAAAGAACACGAAAGAAACAAAATGTAACAGAGTAAAATACAGCAACAGCAAATAACACTATCGTAGACATAAACTCGAAATCTTAACTATTGTTATGACCTTGAGCTTGTTATTTGGAAATGGAAATCTTATTACCACAACACGCGACAAAATGATAGCACACCATATGATATTTAGTGTTTCTTGAGTTAGATTATATGAAATGGTACACAAAATTTTGTAACCTTCGTTTACCTTGTTTTAATAAATTACATTGACTATTTTATACTATATTCTTTTTCTTAAAGTATTGACTGAACAGAAACCGATGTCCCCTAAGCGAAATTTTTAGTTTCACTCTTAATATGCAAGGGTAGACCCGCGTGTTGCTGTAACATGAACCTAAAATCTGTGGCCGGTCCCTATGGACCGGCGTAGCACTTAACGTGTTAATCATATTTTTTACTACAAGGTTTATATTTTTATGTGAAAAATAGGTGCAACAAAATAATAGCACAGATACGAAAAAAGAGGTCAACAAGTTTTCGTTATTTGAGATAGCAAAGATTTCTTGTATAATATTTTCATACATTGAATCCGAATCTGTCCGTAAAAGTAACCTGTCACATTAACTTCGGGAGATAAGTAGATCGATGTATAATTTTTGTTACATTTACATAGATATTCCACAGATAGTAATTTTTTGCAATATTTTTGTAAACAGCATCGCATAATACTAACTTCCCCCTGTAAAGTGAAATTTGACTTGTGATTATAAGATGTTTTTTCGCCGAGATATACCGCTTTGAAGTTACTCGAGAAACATAAATCATAACCTATACTATCATTTTGTCGTGCACTATACGCTGTCCGATTGCTAAGAACCTAAAATATGGAGAAAATAGGTGGAACAAGCGGCCGAGTAGTTTGTGGGTAGAGTTTCAACATTTTGTCTTCCTATTGGACTGCTGTAAAGCTTTACAAATAGTTACACAATTTGCATCAACTATCTTATATAATAACGATCCTCAGCCTATGGTACACGTACCACTTGTGGTACATTAAATATTCTTAAGTGGTACGTGAAATGAATTCAGTTATATCGAATTTTTAAATCGTGTACAACGGGTGTATTGTTGTAATGAACTACAGTGAAATCTCAATCATCCGGCTCAAACAGGGCCAAACCCAATCCAGATAACCGAAAATCCCAATAATCCAAAAAGATCATTAACTACAGAAATAACATAATTTATATGAATATATTTTATTTATATACTGCATATTTTGAATACTTTTACGTATAGGAATACATATTAGTAGTACATACATGTGTTTTAAAGTAAAAACGGAATTTAAAGTGGAAGATATATCAAAGCATGGAATAAGTTCGATGTTAAGTAATTAAGATATAAAAATCTTCAATCCGGAAAAACAGGAGATTATGATAAATGAGATTCAGATAAACGGAGTTCCACTGTAATTCATTACAGAACCTCGATTCGGAATGAGAAGGGAATGGAAAGAGGTAGATAACGTTTTAGCTTTTTTACATGGAACATCTTTTAGCCAAAAGTGTTTTCATGTGTATAAATAGACACCATCTCCAAAGCGATGCATAATGATGTATTAGGAGATTGAGAACCGCTGTTATATAACTTAATAATAATATGTAATTTAAATAATAAGTACCTGATATCAGTATCCTAACACTTGTGGACGAGAATGTACTTGTTAGTTACTGGCAGAAATGAAAACCTTCGGAATCATGGCTTTCTCCGGCGCGCACTGCGAGATGACAGAAAATGGACAAATCGAATCAACGAATCGGGGAGCTGAAAGAGACCGGGATCGCTTTGAAGTGCATCGGTCCTCTTCGGCAACTGGGAGTGCCAATTCTGATAGAAGCGCCGGAAATTGCGTCACGGTGGCTAACGTTCTTCATGGTTTCTGCATATTAGCTCGCCCATCGTCCATCTTTCTCTTTTCCCACTTTTCTTCCTGCTTCTCTTTAATCATGTTTCGCTGTTGTTTTTTTGTTTTCAACCGCCATTCGACTAATTTGAAAAATGAAGGCGGGTTTAACCGCGTTGAAACTTTATGTATAATGAAATGGATGTTGAATCTTTTAATTATTTAATTATTTATAGTTCGTCTTAGAAGTATTTTTCTATGAAAAGGTGATCTTTTATGCTATTGGATCTGTTAAAATAAACGGTTAAATAACTAAATGTTCCTTTTAATTTTATTTAATATCCATATTTTGCTCAAAATTGCTTGTTCCATACAATTACAGAATCTCTACTTGTTAATTTAAGATTATTTCAATAACTTGTAAAATATAACTATCCCTTTGTACAGGTTTTCTATAAGATTATGATACATGTCAAAAAGGTTTTTCATTATTATTTTTCTTAGTCATTATCTTACATGCAATAAACCATCATCGGTAGTGAAAGTGTCTAAAAATTTTGGGAATGAGTTTAAATAAAAGTGTTCAGTTTCTATAAAATTGTATATTTTCCAAATGAAATACCTATAGCGCAGGAATAAATCACAAATTGGGCTTAAGGTTAAAAATGGCACCTCTAATTCAATGTGATCACAAAGAAGTCGTTAACAAATAGAATAGGTGGTCGACTCGAATTCAATTTACCAATAACTAAACAAAAATCACTGAGGACCTGATTTATGGAAGCGTTGAAAGTCAAATCACTCGAAGAACGCTCTCGAAGAATGAGAATAACGGGTCCTCGAAAATGCAAGAGCAGAGGGTAAGAAGTAGAGGAGAAGAAATTTATTTCAGTGTGTACGCCTGCGATACAGACTTCTGGAATTGAAGAATTGATGGACACGAAGGCTTGGAACGAGAAATTGAAGCTTTATTTATCGCTTGCGGAGTTTTGATCGAATCGGCTTCTCAGCGGACGTGAATGACTGATAGGAAATCCGAAAACTTCCGAACAATCTCTAGAGGAGACGCACGGCCGAGTGAAAAGGAAGATAAATGAAATTCCGCCTGAATTCCGCGAAGCTGCCTGGAAAAACAGTTTTCTGAAGTTAAAGATTCGCTATTGCGTTGTTTCGATCACGTGGATGTGAACGTTTTTTTTAAGATATTGGACCACGAATAAACCATTATTAAATACACCGATTATGGATAAAAATCTTCTAGCACTCATTATGCGCGCTAACCGAGACCTGGCTGTATAATATATTTCAGCATGTTTCTCAATACAACACTGGTTACTATGGCTAAATCGGAAAATACGTTATGTACCCAGTCTGCGAGAGAAAGGTGTCTCCTGTAGAATCTTCTTCGGCTTTTATATGTTTTGATTTCGGTAAGACGAGAATAACCATTGGTCTTCTAATAAGTAAGACTGAGTAATGTAAAAGTAAGGTAAACGAGTAATAGGGATCCTAGCTACATTTGTCAAATAGGTAAGTCCTTCAAGAAACCCATTATCAGGGTCAACAGAATGTTAGTTATCTAATAGTTTTAAAGCTTTTTGTCACATAGATTGGTTTGATCCATAGCAATGATACGTCATGGTGGTAGTTTATATTTGACGGCACATAAAGTAGTTCATTACATTTTTCATCTAATCTTTTTCTATTAAAGCTGCAGTTAGGATGATGTTTTATTTTCGTTTTTAAGAGTTCTTATGTTCTACGTTCGTATAATATGTGATTAATTGCTAGAGATATCTTATTTTGACATTATTTACATAGGAGTGGTTCAGTTTTCTTTGAAAAGTATTCATAAGTAACTCTGATACGTCCAAGCCTCCTGGCTATTATAGTCTGTTCTTTTCTATTCTTGTTGTAGTGAAGGACCGATTGATAGAAATGTTCTATTATGCTATGGATTTTGGTTCTATCGGTTAAGGTCCAAATTTTATTCCATTCTTTTCTTATGGAATCACCCAAAGTCGCAAAAATAAAACATAAAAATATTTTGAATAAATCAAAGCTTTATGATCAGTTTTAAATACTCCTTAAAGTTTTTAAAATAGGCCCAAAAATTCTGTCGATTTTAAATACAATTCAGAGGTTAGGTAAAAGTATCCATAAAATAAAATAAGTAGAAATAATTTAAAGGAAAATAATCGAGTATAATGATTGTAATGGAAAGAACATTGATAAAATAGATGTGATAAAAGAAATTAATAACCATGGTATTATGAACTATCGCATATTGTGTCTTTAATTTTATTCTAATCTTCTTAACCGATTCATCTCTTTTGGAATAGGTTTAAAATCTTCAATTTATAGAAGTTTGTAAACTCATTAAGAGCGTTAGATTTGCTCATTGTTAATATATAATTGACCATTAAATAAATAAAAATTTATCGAAATATCTTTTATTTAAAAATAATAACTATTGTGCACAATAAAATGATACTCTTGTTCTATTCATAGATTGAATCAATTATTTATTTATTATTAAAGTTACATATCTGTATTTATTCTATAACTTTGTTGCAAATTTCCATCTATTGCAATCATTGATTCACGAATGTGTTTAATTTAGAAACCAAAAGAATTTTTGGATTCACCAAATGTTTCACACAGTTTAAAATTAATCAAGCTAAAATTTAATCATTTACATAATTTCTATCATAGGCCAGCAAGTATAATATATTTACTCGATGATGCGTGCAATACAAGAAACACAAACTGTATTTAGAATCGCGTTCGCGCAATCTTCTTGATCGCCCAGTTTGATTTATCTCGTTTAAGCGTCAATTAACAACCAGTTGTGCAAAGCCGTGCACAACTGGCCTGCAGAAGAGTAACTGTTATTCAAACAAACGAAATTTACATACGCGTGCATAACTCCTCCACGGTTAAAACGAGCATCCATTAAACACAACATACCGACGAGCCTTTTAAACGGTACTCAAGTAAGATCCACTTTACAGTGTCCATCGCGTTTAAACGAACAACAAGATGATCAGAAAGGAAAATTTAGATGGTCCTTTAACACGTTCAGTTGTGAAGTAGGGCTGAAACTATTCAAATAATCAAATATTCGAATATCCGGATAATTCATGGACTATTCGTAATCCAAAATTTGAATATTCGCATTTTTTGAGAATAAATCTGGATATCCGAATATCGTTTGGGTTTACATAATTACACCTCTAAACACAGATATGGATGCGTAAATCATATTCAACGACGTAAATTGAACCATTCTACATTTCGACTTACAATCACGTGGAAATATGTAAACTGCTGGTATTCTTGTCTTTGAAAATATATTTTCTTTAATTATTTGAACGTAATAACAAACATAAGAAAACATAGTTTCTTTAGTAATTTTATTATTTTAAGAATCTTAATAACATTAACAAAATCAAATGTTAACAAGAAACAAAAATTTAAATTCTTTTTGTAAACTTGAACTCAAATTTTGTTGCTTAATGACCAAAACATAATAATGTAATAAAATAATAGCATAACCATAATAATAAACCAGGAAAGGCCGTAGTTCGACATATTTTATATATTTTTATAGTCATCCGAATTATCCGAATATTTTTAACTATTCTTTGCTTCTTAAAGCATGTTCTTCAAACAAATGTAAAAAACAGAAGATCAGCTTCGAAAGGTTTATAGTGGAGTTCCTCCTTAAATTTTATCAAACATAAATAATTATTAACACATCGATAAATCATCGAACTCCTAGCACATTTAAAATAAAAAATGTATATATATATTAGAAATATATCACTCACTAATTATTTATGTCATACTTGTTGGAATATTAAAATATATTTTGTTTTTTGAATTGTCTAACGTAAGAAGTACATTATTCAAAATGTGTAAATTATGCACCGGAGTGCAGGTAGGAATGTTAGTTATTTTTAACGATCGCGTTCGAAAAGGATTTAAAGCAATCGTTCTAATTACGTTTGATTCGCAGTTAAATGAACGTATACGTGCCCAATTCAACGGAGGATATAAAACAGATATCAGCAGATACAGTACTGTGCAGTACTGTGCAGTACTGTGCGAATTAATATGAACATTTATTTCATTTGATATAATGCACTACAATTATACAGTGTTGTTCACTTAAATAGATTCAACTATTTTTTTTAATTTACCTACTGTAGGTGGTATCAGAGAAAAGTGTTCTTACTTTTTATTTTTTTTATATTTTTAACTTGGATTTAACAAAACACCAAAAGACTAAAAATTTTATTTCTTTAAATTTATTCTTCATTTATCTGAACAAACATATTTTCACTAGAGGCTATTCAACTGAACAACACTGTATACTTCATTAGTTATAAAATCAGTTTTACATAGAAGTACTTACTTACAAATATGTCATGCCCAGTTTTTAATAAAAGATGCATCCATCTTTGATGTGATTAGGTTTTTGCACAATACTGCACCTGCATATCCCGCAAATTACCCACAACATTTGAAAAACATAATAATTTTGATGTTTCGCATACATTAAATAAAGTTTATCATGTACGAACACTTAAAGTTACTTGCAACATGTACCCTGCCATGTTAAAAGATAAAGAAATAAAAAATGATTATCTATAACGATATGCTCAATACCTTTTAATAATTAAAATTAAAATATTTATAATATTTCTGTAGCATGTCAAATAAAGAAACACTAAACTACATGTTGGTATGTGATTTTCAATCATTTCACACAATTTTCATGTTTTCTAAAAAGAAACCCGTAGAATCACTAGGTGTACGATTTTAAGTGTATTATACAGTGACTTACATATTTATTCGTGTATATTCAAATTCTAAAAATCATGTTGTCATTTTTTGTGTTTTGAAAATTTAAATCCCCTGTATGGTATGGTGCCACAATCTCTTGATCTTAAACCTATTTAATACTTGTGTAATATATTGAAAAAATTATTTGAAAATTATAATGTTGATAATAGAAGTCATGCCGAATTGTGGATAAATATTCAAATAAAATGGGTGAACGTTGGAAAAAATTATTGTAAAACGATGATGTTATAATAAAATAAATCAAGGTAGTTCTAAAAAAGTAAGGTAGCTATATCAAATATTAATTAATAAATAATCTAAGTCACATAACTGTTTACATTCATTTACAAACTACACCATGTTTCCTTAAAAATAAAATGTCATTTATTCCTAAAATGTGGTGTTCGTAATTAATAACCCCAGCTAATTTATACCCCAGCTTTGAGCTTATAAAATATAAAATCTGACCGTACCCAACAACAGATGAGGTACATCTAGAACATTTGTACAAATTTGTTAGTCACTGTATATCTACAAACACCAAGAAGTACATTTCCAGCTTACAGACAGAAAAAGATTTGTCAAACTCTATAGCATATATCCTGGCAGGGAACGTATTAATTTGGCACTAAAAATGCAGCGGTAATTACTTTTCAAGCCATCCCATGTGTACTCCGATTTTTGTCGCACTGTGAAAGGATCATAGCACCGAGTGACGTCGTCGTTAGCACACAATCGGACAAATCTATTCTGCGAGAACGTTATCGCGCCAAAAATTGTCGCATTGAATGTGTTAAAGGGATCAACAGGTAAAAGTGATGAGAAAAAGAAGGTACACGTGTTCGTGAATAAGCGGCACAATCAAGGATAGGTTTCCGAGAGAACGGTGCACGCGATCCGTGTGTTGCACTGTGTCAATTATATTTAGCACTTCGCCATGTGATCTCTTCCACTGACTCACTGCGAGCAGAGAGCGAAACGAGCAGAACGAGCGAACCGCACATCGAAAACAAGCGCATGCACGACGCGTTCTCTCTGTGGACTCTGCAATGATGCCTCATCTGTCAGTGACTCACTAACAATAAGTGCATGATATGTATCGCATGCACGCACACATACACCCGTGGACGAAGCGTGCACGCGTGCGTTGTGATGACATACAGTAACACTGGTAAGTATTCTAACCCTGTTTCCTGATCCTGGAGAAGCATACATTTATTGACATGTAGCAATTGATATTTAATCTGGATTGCAATTACATTTTAGGATCGAACGCAAGGCGATTCTTAACAATCACGATTTTCGTATCATCACTATGGTAATGTAGTAATATAATAATGATAATGCAGCATTGCTTTTAGCACCGGGCAAACGGGACGCTTGCCCCAAACCCCGCATTTAGAGGAGCTCCACAATCTTATTGTTAGGTTACTTTCAGATTTTATAAACAAAAAAAATACATGAGTGTAATTGTACTGACTAAAACCTTTAAGTTTTTAACATAGAACACTGTAGAACTATTTCAAGTTAGGAATTATATTAATAGAATTGAAACATGCCATTCCATGTGATTCTTTGAAGAATATAGATTTTCAAATTACATTGTACATAGTATTATTAATATTCAATCATTCACTCACTGTTGTAACCTATCATTAAAACTTGAAAGTTTTTAATTATACGTATCAAAATAGGGGTACTGGTCCTTACAATTTCTAAGAGCAGTCCTGAATACATGTGTAAATATATACAATATGTAGATCTAATAAATATGTACATTATATAATAGTTACCAACACAAAATAGTAGTTTCTTTAATTTTTAGAATCTGTTTTTGTTTCTTGTTTTTGATCATTTTCAGCTCCGTATAACGCAATTTTATGTAACACGGTACTTTTTTGGAATGTAACTATCGTATTATACAAGAATCGACTGCAATAATATTTTGAACAATAATTAGAGTTCAATATCTGTCTAGATGTCTCTTCTTAAGCATTACATACAATGAACTCCACAAAGCTAAAATTAGAGAAAATTGATAAATATAAAAAGTTAAGTATTAGTTGAGTGCTTAGGCAGTAAAATTTAAACAGATTGTAAAAGTGAAGTTTGGTCCGTAAATAGCTCCTATTTTCAACATCCATATAATCACTCTCAACTAGCGAATCGCTCTATATCTGTTTTGAATATGCAGTCAAGTTTAGTATCTTATAAAAAAGTGTTTGGACCGAAGGCTAAACATCAATTGTTAATAATACAATTACTAATTATCATGTAGTTAAATTAAACATAAAAATATCAATTGCTATAAATAAATTCCTATTTTTCCAAGTTCGTCAGACCATTCGAATATTTATGGCCAGTACTGTACCTACTGTGATACAAAGCGGAGATGAGATTGAAGCAAGTGTCTTGCCTGCTATACTGACCACGCCATTCATTAACCCTCCGGGTGCCATGCCGGAGTCACTACTGCTGGCTTTAGAGCGATAACGCACACAGTGCGAAATTATTTGTGTGAGGCGACAAAATGACGATTGTCTTGTTACTCACACGCCATTATGAAGTGCCGAAGCAGGCGACGCAGGTCAGTTACTCAGTTTTTTACGTGTGCAACGAGTCAAGATATTTGTTATACTGAAATTCTTATTGTGCCTTTAGCTTTTCTATATTTTTACTGTTTTCGTTATTTTTATTGTTTACTTTATTATATATACTGTACCGACACTGTTCACGTGCGCCTACCAATCGGGGAAATTATATGCAATGGGTGTGACACTCTACAATAAATATAAATTGTCAGTCTATTATTTTTTCATACATATTATACAAAGCTTCTAGTCTTTTACAATTTCATTGTCTCCTAATCAATTTTATTATTTCTCAATGAAATCCAATATTTGTATTATATATAAATAAAACAAAATTAAAAATAAAGACTGAACGTTTACATACGCCTAAAACAATGAAAATTGAAACATAATTCGAAACCAACTCATTATTAGTAGTAGTACGTCGGTGAGGGTTTCGATCCTGAATAGCTACGTATTAGTGAAATATCGGTGTGAGGCAGCAGTAGAACCGTCATAGTTTTCTGTGCTGCCGTACTCGGAGGGTTACCGGAATATCCCTTTTATAATTATTCTAACCGCGACGAGGCGGTATCACCGTTGTCGTTCGTCGGGTTATTTTTTTGTGGCTGCAAGACAAAGCGACCATAAGTTTCGTTGCCGTTTTAGGCCGCGACCATACGTGGGTTTTACACGTCACGTGTCGCGCGACCGTAAACTCAGTCCACTGTGTAGTCAAATGGGTACTAAACAACATATCGCATTACCAGCGCGGTTGCATCCGTGTGTAACAAGAGCCACGCGGCGCTTAGTGGGCTAAAGGCATACCAAGCGCAACAAAAATTATTTCCGAACTGAAATCATACATCTATGTACTACTTTTTCACTTTATGTAGTTACAACGTATATTTAGACCCTTTTAAATAATTAATAAACTTGTGCTTCTTGTTATTTATTTATAAATAAGATATTTTTACCGTGTAAATAGGCGATTTATCACATTGTGGTACGACGATGCAACTGGAAGAAAAAAATTGTTCCAAGTAGTTTCTCCAGTAGCAGGTAATAGCAATTAATTTTTTGTTATAACAATGATTCGTTCCCAATTTGTTCCCAATGATGGTAAAAGTACCTTTGAACTCTCCTAAACAGCTTTTAAGGACAAGAATATATTTAACAAGATGTAATTAAAAAATATTTTAGTGAGATTAAAGCTTAATTTTATAAAATTAAACATACCTGGCTAGCTTACTTTATTCTATCACTTATAGTGCTTTTCCGAAAAATAATAACGTTAGAAATAATGATTTTAAAGTTAACTCTATAGCTGCTGCGAAGAAAGAATGAAAAGGAAACGGAAAGGGGGAAGGGCGGTGTTTCGTCCGGGGCCTGGATAGTGGACTCATCAGTAAGACTTACCTATCAGGCCTGTCTCTCTGATGCCAGACTGGGGACCGGAATTCTCGAGGCACCCGCTTCCCCTACGCACACTACCACAGGAGACGTGTTACGTGAGCTCAGCGTTTCAGACGACTTTAAGAAATCGAGAGAGAAAACAAACGAAAGTCTTTCTTTCTCGCTGTTGAAGCGCTGAAATCCAACCTAGGTGGAAAGCAAGCCTACAGCACGAGTCGCGCGAGATCTTGACTGCCAATTATTCTTATTCTTCGATATATGTACAAGGATGTTCTATTGTAATGAAAAAAAAATTCGAAAAAATTTTTGCTCCAATGGTAATGTTCATTAAAGCAGGCAATGGCACAAATGCCACGTCCTTTTTGCCATCTAACAAACGGCTGAAAACCGGACGGAAACACTGACTGTACACATACTACCCTTTCTAAATCGAAATCGAAATGCAAAAGAAACACAAATCTCGGATGTAAAGGTGGTAATGTAAAGATTTGTAAAGATTTCATTTTTTGACTGGGACCACATCCTCTCCACGTTAGATGGATCAGTGGATATCTTACACTATCATTTAAAAAACTGTATCGACCTTTTCGTACCAACATCTACATACTGGAAATCCTCCTATCCTCCCTGGTTTTCTAAGCCTTTAATCTCCTGCATCTGGGACAAGAAATTGGCTCACCGTCAATGTAAATGGTCTGATCTCGGATCCGATTACTTCTCTTTTCAAAAATTAAGATCTAAGTGTGTCATTTTATCGTGAAAGTGCTGATGAGATTATGTAAATAAAAACGAAAACAGCATTCCTAATAATATAAACAACTTTTGGAAATTCACTAAATCTATTCATAAGACTGAAAATCGAGACAATATATTTTAATGATATGATGTTAGACGACGACACATGAACCGCCAACGCATTTGTTAGATTCTTTGAATCTATTTACGCTAAGGAATCGTCAAACACGTATCATTTTGTTTATGACAAAACATAACTGGTCTTAACATTAGTATCGATGAGGTGTTTGAACATGTTATGGAATTAAAATCAAGCGCTAATCCAGGAAATGATGGTATCCATCCTTACTTTGTTAAATCATGTAACCTTCTACTGACCAGAATTCTTTGGATGATTTTTAATAAATCTCTCGCCACCGGTATTTTCCCTCAAAAGTGGAAAACATGTTTGATCTGTCCCATTCATGAGGGTGGTGATGTATCAAACATAAAAAAACTATAGACCTATCAGCATTCAGAATTTTTATCCTAAAATTTTTTAGGGCATTATTGTAAAGAAACTTTCCTTTCTTTGCAAAAATATAATCATCTCTAAGCAGTATGGTTTCATGGAAGGTCGATTTACCTGCACAAATCTGATGGTATACCATCATTACCTGTCTAATACCATTGAAAAGGGCAAACAAGTAAACGCAATTTATACAGACTTTAGTAAGGCTTTTGACTCGGTCAATCACAATATACTCATCGCTGAACTGCGTGCGAATGGTTTCTCTGGAAACATTCTCTCCTGGCTAATCAGCTACATAACTGATAGAACACAAATTGTGAAGTTTAAAAACTCTTTATCGGTTGATTTCGATGTGAGCTCAGGGATCTCATCTTGGCCCTCTACTTTTTATTCTTTTTATAAATGATATTTTCAAATGTTTTCGCTACTGCTTTTATCTACTGTTTGCTGATGATTAAAAATTTTACCATTCCATAGGTAACTCCCACAGTACATCAGTGATTCAATCTGCTCTTCGAAGCCTGAAACTTTGGTGTACTGAAAACAAACTGTCACTTAATTTATCAAAATGTTTCATTATTCGCTTTTCTCTTAAATCTACCAACATTATACTTAACTATTCTCTCAAAAATTCCTCAATTTCCACTGTAAATGAAATTCGTGACCTTGGCATAACTTTTTCCTCTGACCTTTCTTTCCCGCCACATATCGCAAATATCTGCAGTTCAGCATATCAAAATCTAGGCTTTATTAACAGAGTCTCTAAATTTTTCAAGAATGTTACCTTAATTATTCTTTATTATATTTTATTATTCTTTATTTTACATTGGTACGCTCACGTCTAGAGTATTGCTCTACTATCTGGTCACCTTTCCAGCGATATGAAATTGATATGTTAGAGAAAACCCAGCACCAGTTTTTGCGTTAGGTATCCCTCCGTTTAAGCTACCCCATGTCAGCTCACAACCATCATTATGCTTCGGAATTACGGCGTTTAAAATTATTGTCTCTCGAACACAGGCGTATAATGATCGACATTCTAATTGCCCACAAAATATTAAATGGATATGTCGCATGTCCAAACATACTTAGACATTTTAAACTAAAATGTTCCATCGCATCTGTCAGGACGCATATACTTTTTGAGTCGGAATTTCATCGAACTTTATACGGTCAACATAATTGTATTAACTGCATTATAACAGACAGCGAATAAGATCTGCGATTCTGTCGACTTTTTCGGATCTATTCAATGTTTTAAACGTCATTTGTACGCTAACTTACCTATTAATTTTTCTGTATTGTAAACCAAAGGATATCTACCCGTGAATAAATAAAAAATTAATAAAGAACCTATGATTATTGATGCAAAAGATGCATTAATAGTTGAAAAGGTAATTGAAAATATGTCTGAAAAGTTAGAAGTCCAACCAGAGGTGAGTGCAAAATTAGACATTTCCGAAAACGTACCTGTCGTAAGCGGTAGCTATGAATTGGCAGTAATACCTTCGAAGAATGATACCGAAAAGCATGTAGTTTCTGAAAAAGTAGAAAAACCTGTGAATATAACTGAAAAATCTGTAGAACGTGTACCGGCGGCTACTATTACTACCAATGACCCCTTGAATATTGGGACAAGTGAGCCTAAATCAAAGTCTGAAGAACTTTCGATTACAGAGAATAAGACTGAAGAACCTATAAATACTGCTAAAGAAACGAAATTCGAAGATACTAAGATAGATGCAAAAAAGATTGAGAAAGTAACACAGCAAAAGAACGGTAGTAGTAAATAAGTAAGTAACGGTAGTAATAAATAAGAAATCAGAAGAATGTACTAAGAGAGCAAAAAAAGAAACAAAAGAAGAATCCACTGAGAAATTTGTAATTAACCTTAGTATAACAGAAATTCAAAAATTAGAAAATGAAGAATTGTCTGTGAAAGCTGCAAAAGAAGTTACAAACACATACGAAAAGCCTGCAGAAAATGGTAATGTTCCGTTAACAAATGTAGAAAAGAATACTGCGTCAACAATAACAAAACCAGCAGCTACTTACTAATAGCAAAACAGATACAAATACCGAAGTAAAAAGTACGATAGAAGTAGTTAACACTTTGACTGCCATGTTGGTCATATATGACCAGCCACGATTTCTCCTGTAACCCCACGGTGGTTATTGATGACCGGAGCGCTTCAATTACTTACAATTGTAAGAGTTGAATAAAAATTGACAGTTGGTACATTTTGAACATTACCGCTAATTACAGGATACTTTTTAGTAAAACCATTAAACGATTAAAATTTTTTATTAAAACATCAAAAATAAAAAATTATTTTCTATGGAATCTTGCATCTATCTATACCTGCAAAAGGTTACAGAAACAAAATCTGAAACAGAAGCAAAATTAACTAATGTAAAATCTCCTAAAGCAGAAGAAACAGAGAAAGTTGTAGTACCTGCAAAACATACAGAAAAACAAGTAAATGTAGAAGCTTCAAAACCGGAATCGACAGAAAAATCAACGGAAAAAGCTGCATCAGATGAAACTAAAGACACAACTACAAAGCGGCGCGATTGAACCGAGAACGTTAGCAGTATAGGAGTTGGATTATGCCTAAACATGCATTTTCAGTAATGAGAATTATTGTTTTAGTTATAAATTAAACTGTTATCAAGTGAAATTGTGGCATTCAAAGAAGTAAAGGGTTCTTTTTTAGAAATGTATGTTTATATTTAACAAAGTATGCTTTTAAGACAGTATAAATAAGCAACAGTTTGAATTAACGATGAAAGAAGTTATTAACGAAAGAAAATTTGGATCGAAGCGTGACAATGAACCAATAGTTTGTTTAAAGAAAAATGTATAAGCTACATATCTGAAGATCTTTTAGAGGCCGATCTTTAGGAGAGCTAATTGTAAGACTGAAGAAGCGTCAGAACTGTTACTTCAGCTGCAGAGATAACTTCGAAAACAGCTTAGCTTATGGGATTGTACGACAGCCATAGGTACTTCGGTCCTTTATACCTTCCGATTCATACATTTTTGAATTTCCTAAGACCCTTAATTTTAAAGTCGACATTTAGGTTCCTTGGACATATGGTTCGACACTTACGTTTTTGTATTCCAGAAAATAGAAATCGATATTCCGAAATTAAAATCGACATCTCGAAACTGAAATCGAGATCTCGAAATTGAAATCGAGATCGATATCTCTTATTTAATTATAATAATTTAATTATTATTATATATAAAAATCTCATTTTTAAATATTGAAAACGTGATCAGAGGGTCTTAAAATGTGTTTTTCCGCGACAACAATTTTTTCGAAATTTTTTTTCATTACAAGAGAACATCCTTGTATGTCGAAGAATAAGAATAATAGGCAGTCAAGATCTCGTGCGGCTCGTGCTGTAGGCTTGCTTTCCACATATGCAGGTTGGATTTCAGCGCTTCAAGAGCGAGAGAGAAAGACTTTCGTTTGTTTTCTCTCTAGATTTCCCAAAGTCGTCTGAAACGCTGAGCTCACGTACACATACCTCCTGCGGTAGTGTGCATGCATAGTGGAAGGGGGTGTTCTCGAAAACTCCGGTCCCCAGTCTGGCATCACAGCTGTGTCTTAGACACAGGGATAAGAAGAAATCCTTCGGAACTTGTACATATAAAAAACCGTAACGGATTCGAATACTAGCGAGAAAGGTACTTACAATAGTTGGTTGATCCTTCCTAGTAGCGAGGGTAGTAAGGTCGCCACAACTACTTAAAATACGTGTTGTCTAGTTATAAATTAACGTAATACTAAATTGTAGCCCAAATGTTTAATTAATTATTGGTGCAAAATTTGTTGAGTATAAAAATACTTTTTTAAAATGACCTTTCACTACATTTAGTATGCTTTTAACCCTCTGTACGGTGGTTCGTGAGCATGTCGGAACGTATTCCATGATTCTGTAGTCAACTACATTAAAACTCATAATTTCTATTTTGGCAGAGAAAACGCTACGTGAGACATGCGGTCACACGAGTGTTTTCTTAACGGACGTTATATTCAGTTGTTGCTCAAAAAATTAAGTGCACACCTAGGTTAACAATGATAATTGACGAAGAAATAAATAAAAATGAACATATTCTAAAATAAAGACCCAATATATGCTTTATGTATATATTTTAACAGATAATTCTTTTAAAAAATTTTAATAAAATGAATTATTTATAAAACATAAAAGCATACGTATTTTATAATGACAAAATTCAGCGTATAGCGAATAGAATTATACATAAACCACAAATATACTAAAAATTTTAATATCTTGTTGCATAATCCTTGACAGTTATGATTGTCTTTAAACATTTCGGCATCGATTCGACTAATTTTTGAGTTGGTCAAGTCGAAATATTTTTTCATATTTCGGCAATTTCTACTTTCGTATCTGTGTGACTGGTAAACTTATGATTACCCAATTTTGATTTCAATTCCTGCCACAGGTAATCAATTGGATTATCATGTGATGATTATTATAAAGTATTTAACAATTTTGGTACGTTGTATGATAGCCATTCCTTATCAAACTTATCAACGTAAGTTAATCATAGTCAGAAAAAAACATGAAAAAATTACCAGAATACCAGCAGAGACGGTTTGACAGTTTGCTGCTAAAGAATTAATAAAAAACGTAATTGAGATTACTGATATAACCTAAAAAGGATACAAAAATAGTAAGAGATAAATCTAGCAACTTACTAGTAAAATAAATAAACAAAAACAAAATTAAATTATTAAAAGCAGCGAAAAAAATTACTAAAATGCCAAAGAACAGATTCAGTAATTTTCTAGTACATAATTAGTGAAAAGATGAAATCAAGAAATTATCGTCAAAGAAGTTATCTACACGCTACAGTTAATTACACGCTACAGCAATCATTCTCACTAAAAATATGAAAAAATTACCAAAAGTCAAATCTGATAATTTGCTGCTAGAAAGTTAATGAAAACGAGATCCAAGTTGATTTATATCCGCATATCAAGAACGTCGGTGTAACAGAACGGAACGTCACGTGATTGCGAGATGTTCGATCTCTGAACACGTGACACACGTACACGATAGAAGATACGTCACGCAAGTGTCATCTGCAGTAACCAAGCAACGAGATGATGCGATCCTGACACCGATATCGCTCCTTACACACTTGCGTCTTTACGAAATCTTCTTTTTCTTGCTCAGTAGATCACTGTTACTAATTTATGCATGCGTTACGCAAGCTGACACTCGATCGGACTAACCTTAAAATATTCACGCGCTTCAAGGACAAAACTGTTCTACGAATAAAGCGTGCGAATAGCATCATCAATGCTAATAAACAACTAAACGTCACAAACTGTTGGCTCATCTCTCCTTATATTACTGACCTATACAGAATTGACCGTTTGCCGAACTTTAAATTGCGTTATGTTCTATATGCATGCACGATATCGATAGAAAGTTTGGAACAGAGTTGATGGTTGGATCGGCTATTTTTAATTTGATTGAATGATTAATGAAAACGATTTTAAAAATTAATCACAATTCACAATTAAATTCCTACTTTAGACATTAATCGCGACTATTAACAATTACTACATAATAACTATTAACAGTAGTCATTAATTTTTTTACCCAACTCTAATTTGAAAGTAGGACAACTGGCCCGATTATTGTACTCAACTTTAATTATCGGACAATAGATACATTTTTTTTAAATTGAACATGAAGCATGTGATAATTAAAGTACTATATTTTTTTTACAAATTCAAATAGATACTTAAAGCTTGTCAAAGAAAATATTTTAATCACCACATGCTTCTTGTTTAAATTTTAAGAAATACAATGCTGTTTACTTGAATAATCTCAGTCAAGGATATGAGTGTTTTGATAAATAAAAGAGGATTTTATGTGATGTTTTCATACTATAAAATAGATAAGCGTACAATATGGATTATTAAACAACATTTGTTTTGATTCTTGTGAATACATCCAAGAATTATAACAATCTTGTCGCCTAGGTAACACTTTACATGTTCATCTTAATAGTCTCACTTTTTTATTCTCGCTTATTCAATAATTATTATCCATAAGCGAGTGAAAACGCATGGTTTAGAAATAGTTCTGAAGTTCGAGTAAGAATCTTATATTCACTACTTTTCTTATTGTTATTACTATTTTGCTATTATGGGTCGCGGAACCGTGCTAAGTGTTGAAGACATTGGTAAAGTGAAAGCTTTAAATATAAAGGAAGAAAAAGAAGGAAAATGGCTACAACAGATAGAAAAAGGAGATTGATTTTGCGCATTATTTCAAATTCTGGGTCTTTAGTAAAAAAAGTTAAACAAAAAATTAAACTAACATCATCTGTTTCTATCATTGGACATGTAAGCAAAAGAATACCATACATAAAGCGTAAAAAGATGCAACAAAATCCGGTATTAAAAAAAAGTAATTTGAAAGACTCGCATTTAATCGAATATCCATGCACTAGACTACTGAATGGTATAATGTAATTTTTTTGGACAAAAGAAGTTCAATTTAGATGGATTGGACGATTACGCATATTACTATTAGGATCTATGAAAATAAGAAAAAATTCTTTCTTGATATCACGCATGTACCGGTTCTGACATGGTATGGGATGTAATATCATATTTTGGAAGCGTTGATTTATTAATAATGGAAAAGGAACAAGATACGAGGAAGTATATAAGTATTTTAGAGAACGTTATCAATAAAATTGAAAATGTCATAGAACAAAGAAGTTGGATCTTCCAACATGACAATGCGGCAATACACACAGTAAGTGAAGTGCAAGGATGGCTTCACGATAAAAATACTGAAGTTCTGCCAGGACAAGTATTATCACCTGATTTAAATATCATAGAAAATGTTTGGGGGTGACTTTTGAGGCAAATTTATAGTGTTAGAAAGCAATATAGAGATCGTTCCGATTTTATTAGTGCCTTTAAGTTAGCGTGGAGTAAGGTCGAGAATTAAATAATAATAATTCGCTTCCCCATCGAATTTTTAGCCATAAGAAGTAATGGCAAACATACCAAATATTAAAAAACAGTAATTTGAATTTACAAATATATTTTCACCTATTTTTTTCTATTTTTCTCGCCTATTCAACTATTCATGTGATACTCGCTAGAAATCATCTTTTAAATTTTGTTTATAATTTTCAGCGATATAAATATTTTGGAATTTCCAAGTACAAGAACAACATAAATAAAAGATATAAAATCACGAAAAACCGTTTTCCTTTCACACTATCAATAATATATTTAAAAAATACATCAGACTATTCAAGTGAATAGCACTGTATATGTATAGCAGAACCACTCGTATAGGAATTAATAAGGAGACAAAAGAGATTTGATAAAAGAACTTTCGCGTAGTAGAACAATTACTTCTCCTCATATTAAATTTTATTCATTTCAATTAATATCGAGAATATTAACCGTTTATTTAAATATTTGCCTACCTTTTTTACAGTGTAAAATTTCGTAACTTTTTAAAATAAACAACTATTGGTAGATGACACTTTGTTCAGATAATAGAACGACTGGGTACGATTTTCAGATAATGGAAAGTCGGATAAGGGAGGTTCTACTATGTTCATTGTCTGGCAATTGGAATAGGTGCTATAATTGAGCCAGTTACACCGTAGTCATGAACCAATCGATTATAGAGATATTATTGGAAATATTGTATACAATTTCTAATTTTAAGAAAGAAACAAAAATACAATGTTCTTTGCGTAGACCAACTGAAGTAAACGCATCGAAAATACATCGTTTCATCGAATGGTCAATAATGTATTAATATTAGAATTGCAGAAATAGAAAATTTATTTTAACATAGTACGTCGACGATATTTATTTTACCTGTTACATTTCTATTTCACCAACAGCGATTTAATTTTATTGAAAATGTAGTTGAACGTTATTCTAGAGAATATAGCCAAGAAAATATGTATTCTGGGAAGGAAAATATTTTTGGACGACGTTGCAGCTTAGCTACTGGAATATATGAAAGTTGTTTTTCATTATAACCTTCTCACGCACGCACACACCTGTTAAACAATAAATCAAGTAATAACGAAACGATTACATATTACTTTTAATTATTTTCTGTATGCATTTTACTTGACAATTAATAGCTATAATTTCTTAATCTTTGTATAAAATATTAGCTTCGAAATGATTTATGATGTTAAATTATTTCGTTACTGTAAAAGATATATTAATAGGGTTACAAATTTGGTTAAATCTATAAAAATATAAAAATTTATTATATAATAATATTAAAAATATAGTCATTTAGGGGGGTGTAACATATTTTAATTAGATATTTTTGTTTCATTATAAGTTAAAACTACCTATCTTCAGCAAGATTAAACAGTAAAAGATTTCACTTTGTTCCATATTTCATAAGAGTAATGGTAATGTAATGAAAAAAATACAGGTAAAAGATCTTTTTTGAAAAATAACGCGCACATATCAAAGTATGCAGTTGAAGAACTTTAATCTTTAAGTTTCCAAATTTTATTTAAAATATCGAGAGAGCATGGACGTTTTACCCTCTTGTCGTGAAACGTTCATCTCCTCTTATTGAATTACATTTCTTCTAATTTGTTCCTCTCAAAGAATCTTCGCGATGCACTTTATCCTCTACGAACTCTTAATCTCGCAGAATCACGAGATCGTCCTCTAGCGATCGAAAGCTAGTTTAGAATTCGGAAGTTCGAAGTCGAATTACGGAAATATCCTGAGAGTTCCATCTATACTGTCAGCTATTCCTTTTCCTCTTCGCGGGTTTTCTCCATGAAGATTTTCCCTTCGCTCAATTCTAAGGAACGTAATAAAAACGTGAAGCATGAGAAATACCTATTCGTTTGATTTTGACAGAGAATCGCATTACGAAATAAATTGAACAGAATTGAGAGTAAATTAGATTTTTTAACGAAAAATATCGCAATGTTATACATTAGTAAAAAAAAATAAATAGGTTATTACGTCTAATTTAAGTAACTGTAAGAGAAATTTATTCGAACAATGAAATTAAGCATAAAAGAATAAATTCAATTAAATAACAAGTCATAAAAGAATAAATTCATATAGATGAACTTAGTTTATCATCATAAATAAATAACCATGAAGTATATTAATTGAAATGAGAGGTACAATAATTAAATAACCATAAAAATGTAACTATGTAGTAAAAAAAGTAATTGATATAAAAATAAAAATAAAATAATTAAGTAACTATAAAAAGGAAACTATGTAATGAATAAGATAATTGAAGTAAAGGGTAAAGTAATTAAATAGCCATAAGAAAGTAATTATGAAGAAAATAGAGTAATTCAAATAAAAATAAAATAATTGTAATATTCTAAAAAAACAGCTATGAACAAAATAAAATAATTCTAGTAAAAGGTAAAATAATTAAATAATCATAGAGAAAGTTGTAATACACAGTACTCGCAAAAATCAATACATACATTAAAATACGTTTACAATATGAAATTTACAAAATGGGGTTGGATATCATAAATTTTGTCATTTCAGAAAAGAATTTTAGTTGTAGTATTAACTTTTTTGTTATAAAAGGTGATTAAATTACATGAGTGATGAATTGACAGAATAATAACCGGTATGAAGGCGTAGAATGCATTATGAGTGTTATTAATTATCGTCCCGGTATATAATTGTATGGTTAAAATCAATTTACGAATGAAATTTCTTTAATTCCTATTAATGCAGTATCCGCGACGAATCATTTATCGGTTATCATGTGTCTGTTACATTTAATATAAATTTATTTTTACAAGGATGAAAACAATACTTTGAATTGCAATTTATTTAAATTATGAGCATTGAAAAGTCGTTAATTCTTTTTACAATAAAATTGCTTCAGCAATATCATGTTATTAAGTCAATAGAATTATTGAAAGTTCATATGTTTATATTAAAAACTGATTAAATATTTTTAGTTAAAAAATTTTCCTACATATTCGATATCTATAAAGTCAATCGTCGTTTTGGATTGAATATATAAAAGAAATAATTTTTACTACTGCACAATCAAAAGAATTTAAAAAAATTTGAAATTAAACGTAAAGAATTCCATTCTTTTTAACTAAAATAATATATTCTTAAACAGAACTATAATAGTAAATGAGCCAATGTTAAAAATGAATCAGCTAACGTTAAATTTATAAAACATTAGCATTTTTTTATTACTTTTAAAAAATATTGATAATAGTCAGTTATATATGTTAATTTGGTGTTGGTTTTGGTTTTAAAAACAAGACCTTTAATTTTAATAATTTTAATTATTACAATTGTTATTACTTCTATCGCTGTCACTCACTGTCTATTGATAAATATATATACGTACGAGGTAAGCCTTTTAGACAATAGATGTCGCGTGACAACATAAACATACCTTACTGGCCTAGTTTATAGTTATTCCTAATAATATACATAATGTAGTACTATTTTATATAATTTATTTGTATTTACTATTATTTACTTAATTATTATAACTTTCTATCATTTATTTAGTATTTATATTTAACTTATGAAATTTATAAGCTTCCAACATTTTCAAATATTTAATTATTAATTATACAGTTATGTTCCGATATTTATCAAAAATCTTAAATAACGAATATATCATTATGTTAGTTAATTAAAAACATATTATATTTAGATATTATTATTTCCTTATTTTATAACTTAAAGCTGTGTACTGCGTTATTTTAAGAAAAATAAAAACTGACAGGAAAACTAATCTGACAACGTAATCACCGTTACAATAGCACTCGTACAATAAGTTACAATTATCTTTTATTTATGAGATCGAAGAACCATGATAATTGCAATAATTATTATTGATGATAACAAATCAGCTTGTCATACAGCAATTTTAAGAGAAACTATAACGAACCCATGAAAAAATGATAGACAGTAAATATGTACAGTTGGTCTCAAAAATATTCATCTTAAGTATCAAGTGAATTCGTGTAAAATTACAGATTTGCAAGTAAAACATCAAAACAACATTTATTACTAACGAGTATTTGTTAGTTTTGTTTTACTATATCGTACGATGATTTCGAGATTTTTTATATTCCTTGAAAAAAAAGTACTTTGAAGAAGCTTCCTTTAATTTTATGAAGCCAGAAATTTAATATTTGATAAAAATGAAATTAATAGTATCTATCGTAGCTCATTAACAAATACTTACAGATTCAAATGGAACATATTTTAATTGATAATAGTAAGCAGGAATAAAAGTAAATATGAGTTGTTTTATATGTTACGATCTAATATTTATTCATAGGGAACCTAATTCTATCTAGATATTATATTAACTTATTTCGTTCTAATCTGTAACTGATAAAATGGCCTTTTCGTCACATATTTGATACATTGAGGTCCATAAGATCCCATAGAATTGGTTAAATATTTACAATGATTAAAAAAATAAAAAATCCGGGCATTGCGAGTTATACTTGGTATTTACTTTATTTAGATAGTAAATGGGTTATATTTTTTAATAAAAAGTTCAAAATAAACTTTAAGGAGTCAGAAAAAAACAATGTACATACAATGAATACTTCCTAAAGTTACAGTGAAAACAAAATCATGGTACTCTAAATTTTATCTTCAATTAGATCTGAAATATAAAATAATTTTTTCATGATTACTTATGTGAATTTCACAGTCTTTTAGCTAACAATCGCGAAAAATAATACAATAATTTCATCAGTCGTCTATCTTTGCTGCACGATAATTATAAAAATGTTCACCAGTGCTCTTGAAAGACAGTACCATCTATGGTTGCGCTGCTTGAAAACCCCATGGAGAGCCTTTCCTCGAGGCTACATGCGAAAAGAGACATGACAGCTGTCTTCTGACAGGACCTCCTTGAGGCGTCAGCATCGCTGGGGCATGCATATGTTTGTCCTACGCACGTACACTCTCATTTAAAAGTATTAGGACGCTTATGGAAAATTATGCAAATCCAAAATGCTATTAGGAAATCCTTTTAATTATTATTCAGCTTCGAATCTTAGATTATGAACTCTCATATAATCAATGTTTTGAGAACTTTATAAATTATACAATCGACCCTTCTATAATACGGTACTTTGGGAACACAATTTCGATATGATTCAGTGTGAAAATCTTTATATGAAAATTTAACTTCAGACTTTCTAATTTTCCTACCTTACTTTGCACATTCCGGTAATCCTATTATTGTTAAATAATTCATTATACCTAGATTTCTGAATTTTACCATACTGCCATACAGTCCTTGCTCTCGTAAAATGGTATACTGTAGTTACGTACTATAAAGTACATAGGAAAGTTAAATTGGTCTAATCTAAAATAATTCCAAAGGTAATAAAAATCTTAATTTATTTTAAAGTAGCAAGCAGTGAAGAAATAAAATGTTGGTTGGAAAAAAGCTTTTAGTTAAGAAGATTCATGACTTTTATTCGTATTTTATAATTCCTTCAGTCCGTTGTTACCAAACATTCAATTAATAAAGCTGATACACCGTTGAGAGATTATCTCAGCCATTTGCAAAAATTTTCTTCTAGAACTTCTACCGACCAAATACATTTTTCCAGCTAACATTCTATTTCTTCGCTGAAACTTGAAATCATTTTTTATTGTACTTTAAATGATTATAAATATTTCATTTCAATACATTTATAACATTTCTGCATTTTTTCTTCTTCATAAATCCAATTCTGTTATAAATAAATAAAATTTGCAAAGATCGTTTTTTAACTCTCTGTTACGGTCATAATTCACTTTATTTCAGCGTGTAACTTTAAATGTAAATTTATGCCCTTATTTCCCCACCGTATTAAATAAATTTATCAGTATCACGGAATTAAAATATTATTATGCACCTAAATTATTCTGTCAAAACGCCGTATTTTTAGGTAGTCTTATATTCTTAAACTTGGTTGAAAACTTTTTGCCGGATATAGTAAAAGACTTCTGTAAATAATACAAATAATAATATCAAACGCATTTTATGTTTTATAAAAAGAAACACAAAATGAAAAAAATACTGTTTTCACGATTAACAGAAATAGTCCATTACGTATAATTGTCGTTTTACCGCAGGTTCGATTTGCTCGCGCTTGACAGCCCTTTCCCCTATTCTATTCAATTTCTCGGCGTCATTACGCATTTTACGCTCCCCCGTTTGTGCCTGGAAACCTACCATCGGAGACTATAAAATTTTTATGTTGCTTCGCAGACGTATTTTTTTATTAAGCCCGGTCTTGCGCGTTCTCCGGCGCATCTGCAATCACGAGATCGCAAATCGGTCGATTTTATGGACATAAATATTCAAGAGGCACCGGGAAAGTGTTATAGTGTTAATAGTTGTAAATTGATTAACCGTTAAATGCCAAGTCTTACGAATTTGCATAAAGACCGAAGAGAGTTCGCTCTCTTTCTGAAATTTAGTTTCTTAACTGTATCGGAAACTCTACTATGATCTCCATTGAATACTTTTATGGGGTTTGTACTTTAGAGTACTAAGATTAGAAGAGGAAGAAAAAATGAACTTGTTACTCTAACAAAGTCTGCTAAAACAAAATTGTTAATGTCTCTAATCTAGAAATAATAATTAAAATAAAGCCACTGATTGTTTATTATCAGTACAACTAATACACGTTTATCTTTATCTCATTAAAATCATAGACAGTAGAAATACAATTACAAGTAAACTGTACGAAACTCAACTTCAAGTATTAATAAAGGAACAGTAGAGAATAAAACCCATAAAGTTTACACAAAGAATTAGAGTAAAATATTGTAGATTTTACAAACAATTGTATTAACTTTTATTTTCTACACGTTTTTGTTAAGAAGAACTTTGTAGTTTGATGCATTACTAACTTAAAGTAATTAAGCTTCAGTTTTCAAAATATTTCAAAATATTAGACAGGATATAATAATTTAGAAAGACAGAATAAACGTTTTATATAAATCTGTATTTTAATAAAAGCAATTAGTTAAAGGAATAGAAGCTAGATAAAGGTTTTTTTCGACTTTCTAAATATACAGTAGGTATCAAAAGTTTGAAATCAATTTCAAAGCAAAGGCATATCAAATCTCTCGACACTTCTTTAGCAGTTTGAAATTAATATTGTCAATGTTAATAGCAATTTCCTTTATTATGATTTTTTATTTTATTATTTTATTATTATTACTTATCTAAGAATTTTCGGAGATATCATCTTCGTAAATTCCATTGTTCTTCCATTGTAAATTCCATTTTACCCATTTCTTGAACATCTAGAACAATTCCAAACTTTTGGCCTATACTGTAGACTCTTTATACAGTTTTGCATATTTTTATGCACATTTAGGTATTCTATAAATGCACAAATATCTGCAGCCGCTTACAGTACTAGGCGAGCAGCGTCATTACCAGAGCTTACAGGATTTGTTAAACGACAACCACGTCTGTTAATGATGTCGTGGCTATAAACCAAAAGGATTTTAGTTGATTTCTGCGCAAACTAACTGCTATTCGCGTCGACAGCGGCGAAAATCCGCAGACGACGAATATCTGTTTGATTTCGCGCGATTTATCATCGGTTAACTGCACGCGGCGACACTAATGCGCAGCAATAATGCGGCATCGAATTACAAACGTTTGCCAAACAATGTAATTGATTACCCATCCTTTGATAACAAATCCGTTTTGAATTTGCCAACGAAAATCACCGTTTCCCAGTCACACGTGCTTGAAAACACGCCTGTTCTATGCCAAACGAACCTCGATGACGTTAGTCATCAAGTTGGTTGTGTTACTGCCTTTTCAAAAGATGAATTTCGTTTACACATTTTGATGGAAAATCGCTGAAACTGCTTGTTTCTTCATTATTGTTTAGTATTATTTCTTTTAATTCCATATTGACTAGTACATAATTTATGGATTATTAGGGGAAGTTCCCCGAAAACCAGCCGACATTTAGTACTGGACTCCAACAGTATTATTATTATTATTTGTTTTGTTGCTTCATAATGATTTCTGATATTATTAAATTATAAATAAAACAATACAGAAGATATAAATGTTACATTTTTTTATTCGTTTAAGAGAAACCTTAAGTGTCCTATAAGAATACTACCCTTGGCAAACAGTTTTCGACTAAACGAAACAATATAAAATTAATATAAAATTATCTAAAGGTATTGGAGCTATAGAAATGTAAAGTGATATAGTATACACAGTGGTGTAGCTAGAGACGAACGGGGGGTAGCGGGAGGGGGCGGTAGGACACATTATCTGAAGCGGCACTTTTTACATGAGACACAATTTTATTTTTACGACGATTCTTTTATTCATATTAACGTAGTAATTTTTATTACTTAATTAATAATCAGTCAATAGAAAAACAAATAAATAAAAAAATTAATATAAATTGAATAAAAATAAAATAATATTAAAATCTCGGTCCATATTTCCACCTTCTCCCCTGTTTGATTTTTTGGGAGAAACTTAACAAAATATTGGAATTTTTGTGTAATTATTTACAAAGATTTCGATATCAATCGCTTGCAAAGCATTTTTTCGTATTTTCAATAACTAAAGAATTAGTGATCTAGACAAATAATCAAACGATCTCAAAATAAAGTATTGGCACGAACATTTATGCTAAAATTGCAGGTAAAAGCGATGTTTAGTATTCAATTAGGAACAACCGAGGATCTGTCGTAAGTCATACGTTAAACATGATATTTTTTGTTTGATTGCAGCGCGATGCGGGTACTCCTCTCGAAACTTCCGAGACCATGGATAGTTGACGAGAAAAAGGACGACGGTTACACGGCCCTTCATCTAGCTGCTCTGAACAATCATGTGGAAGTTGCTGAACAACTGGCACGTTCTGGAAAAGCTGACCTGGATTTGCAAAACGTCAATTTGCAGACCGCGTTGCATCTAGCTGTCGAGCGACAGCACACACAGATCGTTCGTGTACGTTTATTTCACCGGGAAAGAGGAATTCCTCGCCTATGACCCGATGCTCTACAAACAATCTACTAAACCTTCCTGATATTCCAGTTCCTTTTCAAAATGCGTTTCAACCATTTATCTCAATTTTTTCTTACATAAATATCTCTCTCGAAGTAACTCTCTTGTTTTTATGATCATTTTTAATATTTAATATATGATAAAATGATGATGGAATAAGTGTAAAGCTAGTTAATCTATAGAGACTCGTACACGATCAGTAATATTAATCAGAGACGGGTAAAACTTTATTAGAATAACAAATGAAATTCTTCACTCATAAATAAATATTTAAATATTACTCATTTGAATAAAAATTTATTTATATTATATTATATTATATTATAAATGGACAACGTAAGAATGTACAGGCAGTACTGAACGTGAAATATGTTTATTCTTGAAATCTTATAGAAACAAATAGTTACTCGTATTATTATTTGAATAATGATTGTTAATGCTTATGATTCCGGGTCGAATATCCGCGAAGCACAATTCTAATGCAGTAGCAAAAATCCTTTAACTTTCACTCCTTGTTTATACAAATTTTACTCTCAATAACAACATTCAACTTTATTGATCCATAAAATTGGAGGTGATATAAAGAAGTTTATAAACGTACATTGTGCCTTCGTCACTTTGAAAAACACTTAATATCACTATACAGGTAGCCCTCCTACAACACGGCATCATATAACATGGTTCCGCTATAACACGATTCACAAATTGCGGGAACTCTCTTACAATACGGCATCCTATAACGTGGTTTTGCTCTAACACGATAAAAAAATTGCAAAAACCTTTGTACAACACTGTACTTCTACAGCCGCGGTGAGGCTTGCCGTTTTAACCGTTTGAGTTAATAATTTAACATTAAAAAAATTACAAGAAGACCTAAGTTTAACTGAAAATCTCGAGTCATTTTTTTTTAATGCAGATCTTTCCGCTGAAACAAGCCGAAAATTCAAAAGGGAACTGCAAAACTGTTTAGTTCCATACCGAAAAATTTACAATGTCCTGGTAAGAACCAGCAAACAAAGTGAAATTACAAATTTTTTTAAGAGGAAAAAAGATGCAAGGACTTTAAATGAAGAAGAAAGTTCTGAAAGTGAAAGGCAATATCATTCCATCGAAAAAATGTTCTCGATTGATTATACTGAGCAGTGGCGACGAAAAAATTTATTAAATTAAGATTGCATTAAATTTAAATAATATTTTTGTTTTTTTTTGTGTTGCGTTATACATACATATTTACATATATATTTTTAATAAAAATTAAGTAGTTTATGTATAATTAAAAATAAATTTGTTTTTATTAAGTTTTCGGAACGTATCCCCTCTTTTCGTACTGGCTCTGGGTCTCATACAACACGGTTTCACGCGACACGGCATTTTCTAGAAACCTATCTACCGTGTTATAGGAGGGTTACCTGTATTGAATATAAGCATGCGGTAATTATTCAAATGATTACAAATTAATGACTAATGATTACAGAACACAAGTAATCTGCAAAATTACTAGATTATTCCATGCAATGATTACATGATTAACGATTATGATTATTATGATCACTTTCAGTATTCAATTATAGTAATCATCAAAATATACTATTCTTCCACGAGAAGAAGGCAACGTATTCACATTTCTATTCTTGTTGCAATCCGCTGACTCTCCTACGGTCACAGGCAGTGATCGCTGTTGACCGAGGATGGTGACGAAGATCAATGGCAGTCAATTCGTAACCGAGTAACATAGAATATAGGCTGACAATGAACGAGTATTCTGTCTGACTCACTCACCAATTGATTGCCGCCAATCTTCATCACCGTTTTCGACCAATAATGACCAATACCTGTAACGATAGAAAAGCTGACGGACTATTGAAATAGGGATGTAATCATTCTGTGTCTTCTCGTAGGCAGATAGTACTATTAGGAGATAAAATGTTTGAACTTTATTCACAAACTACACGACGAGAAGGGCAAGGAGAATCGGTCATCCACTTCACTTAATCACCTCCACTTTTCAAATTCTTGGTTATTATTGGCTAAGTCAATCACGTCTTCTGTCGATCGCGTAACAAAGAACGCAAGCAACAGCAACAGTGGATGATATTGCCGCAGGCATAAATTTAGAATCTTAAATGTTGTTGTGGCCTTGAGCTTATATTTTGAAAATGAAAATCCTGCTGCTATTTAACATTTATGTCTATGGTAATCTATATTTCAATAATTTTCTCTTTCAGTAATGTTTTATTGTTTATTTTACGATTATTTAATCTTTTACCTACTTCGGACCATTCTTGTTCGATATGGTTGATGTTAGGGCTCTGTAGTGGGGCATATAGAGTGTGAGATGTATTATGTGGTATCCATTCTTTTACGATCTGAATACAATGTTTCAGATTGTTACGCTGCTGAAAGTAAAAATTTTGCGGCAATCCTAATTTTTCAGCACTTTGCTTAAGATTTTCCTTGAATAGATTCAAATACTTGTATTTATCCAAAATTCGATCTATAAATCCTAAGTTTCCAGTACCATTAGCTGCCATACAACTCCGCATCATGACAGAGTCATTTTCATACAGTCGGACGTAAATTTCGTATTTCCATTTCAGTGTTAGATTTTCTCCACACGTAATAACATCTATCGGAATTAAAAACGTTAAATTTGCTTTCGTCAGAAAATATAATGGTGTCTCAAAAAATATTAACTTTGTTAATAAATCTTTTTACAAAACGTAGACTCTTCTTTTGATTTATTTTATTAATATACGGTTTCTTTCTGAAAACTCTACTACGAAAATCATGTTTCCGTAATAATCGTTGACAAAGTTCTGGGTTTGTGTCCTTCCTAAATATGGTTTCACCATGTCTACAAGTTTCGGAGTCGGTATAGTTGGTTCCTCGAACTTTTGAGTTTCAGATTTTTTCAAATTTTTAACATCTACGGTTTAATAACTCTAAATGATTATACCATCAAACTTACTGAATAATGTCAATGTCTTAGCATCAACTGGGTTCGTCAAACATATCATTTACTGCGTAAATTCAGTGTAAACATCGTTAATCTGTAAGCGTTCGAATACTTTTGTGATCTTCTTTTTGCACCCGTCTACAGTGAATATTCCTTAACTTACAGTTACGGACAAAATTGAGTGGACATGTAACAAAATATATAAGAAATATAAAATTAATATTTAGTATATCCACCTTTTGCTTTAATAATTGCTTCTAAATGTCGTGGGCTGCTATTTATCAGCTTTTTAATCTAATTTTTATCGATATTTTCAAATGCTAATTGCAAATTCTTAAAAAAAATCGTTCTTGTTCTTTCGTTTCTTTAATGGCACTTTTGAGACAATACACTTCATATACACTTCAAGTCCGGACTTTGTGCCGGCCATTCCAACAATTTAATATTTGAATCCTCGAAAGGTTTCTTGGTTTATTTATCAGTGTACTTTGGGTCGATGTCCTGTTGCAAAATAAATTCTTCTTCGAGACCCATTTTTATAACAGCTTCTTCTAAATTTTCGTTTATTATTTCAATATACTTGTCAACATTCATTATTCCTTCAATTTGTACCAAACTACCAACTCCATTCCATGAAAAACAACCCCATAACATTAATGACCCTCCTCCAAATTTGACAATTAACGTAATGAACTGCTTTTTTAGTTATGAATCCCTGACCTAAGGTGTACTATGCGTCCGCGAGAAAAAGTGGTTAACGGAACGTTAGAGGGGCAAGAGGTATACTTCACTTGCCCCGCTCAAATTCTTTCCATCATATGTTGACATACGATCCGATTCGTCGATACCATCTTTACAGCCACTACAATGCGAACATGGTATAAGTTAAAAGTGCTACGCGCTATATGTTATTGCTCTGTCCCCGCTATCGGGGATGCGCCCCCTTGATACGCTGCAGAGCTTGACGGCTAAATGGACCGAGCAGTATAATCCGTTCCGAGCTCAAATATCAATGAGACAATACATATATATCATACAATACAAAGATAAAACCTTTTTAATTTTTTCTGATTATAATGAGATCAAACACAATGTAATTCGGATGATATTACACCAACCATTAATATTACGGGGTAATTAATAAATCAATATGACCCAAATTATATTGAATTTGGTATTATTTTAATTGGAAGAACTTTTATAGCAAAATAACAAAAAATATTTTAATTAAAGAAATTGTCATTTTCTTACTATTTTTCTGACTAACGCATAACACTTAACGAAACAAGCGCTACTCATCGGCACAAAGACTTTTACATTTTTTCGATTCTCAGTCCCTCTTTCTTTCTGGCTTGCTATCCTTCTCTGCGTTCGTCGCTTAGCGATAAAATTACAAACAGCCTCGAAAACCGGTACTCTCCACGTTATAAGTCGAGAACGGACTCGAGCTTCAAACATATATGGTGTCCTATCTGTAGTGAAAATACGTAGGTCCTATTTTTATAACAGTGTTAGAAAAGGTAGACTTACAGAAAGTAGAACCGATCAGACTCGAATTCCTTTTGCTAGCTATGTTTTCGCGGATGCACGGTACAGAGGTCAGAGCAAAGCGAGAATTTGCGCAATCAAAATGTTTCAGAATCAATAGATTAATTTCGCGACTCGATAATTAAACGAGGCTTGTAAATCCCGTGTTGCAGCTGCTTGTGCGTGAGGGCGCGGACCTGAACGTGGCTGACAAGGACGGCGACACGCCTCTTCACGAAGCTTTGAGATATCATACCTTATCGCAGCTGCGACAGCTGCAGGACGTCCAGGACGTTGGACGGCTGCTGATGGGTCTGGGCGCGCAGGGACAGGACAAGAAGAGCAGCTCGTTCATTGCCTACTTCCTGGCTGCCAACGGGGCAGACTTGAAATTGAAGAACAAGAAGGGACAGACCCCCCTCGATCTCTGCCCAGATCCCCACCTCTGTAAAACGCTAACCACTTGCCATAAGGACAGAGAATCGTTAGTAATTTAAATCTAATCTACAGGGTGTGAAAGAAATACAGTTAACCCTCCTATAACGCAGCACTCTTATAACGCGGAGCTAAAATTGCGACAACCCTCCTATAACGCGGTACTTTTATAATACAATTTCCGTTCAACAACATTCCATCAACTTAGTTGGCTTAAAAAGATTCTCTATAGCATGAATTTATCAATGTGTTAAATTGTTACAGTTGAAATTAATGGGGAATTTCCTTCTTTTTGATGAAGATAGATCACCATTTTTCAGTATCAGTTATTAGAAATCTGTATAAGATTGCAATGAGACTGTTTGTATATCTTCAGATATGCTTCTTGGACGTATTTGTCACGATCGTTACTTTATATTCAAATCTCAATTTTTATGAAGTGAAAAAATGGTTAAATTTGGATAAAGAATTAGAACATTTCACATCGTGTAGCGGCTCATCTGTTTTCTTGAAAACAAATATTAAAATTAAGAAAGATTCATGGCCTTGACAGATACTTTTCTTTTACATCCCGTACAGGGCAGCTCTGTTTATATGAACTCCGTTTTTATCAATCAGATTTTAGTAATGCCTGATTAACTAAACTCTTTAGCAACAAATATTTGTTATAAAAGCGAACAAATTCTATTGTCTGAACGCGGAATCTTACGTAATAAATGTAATAGTTATTTAATCCAAATTGTTCCTTAAAAATAGTGAACAAAACTTGCCTTAGCTTTTTCAGGGCTACACGCGTAAAAGTTAATTTCTGTCGAATGAATTTCTTTGAAGTACCACAAAAGCTTTTCATTCTTTTACTTTAAGGATATTGTTAAATTGCTGTATCTATGAATTTTTTTTATAGTTTTGAGATTAAAAATGATCTGTGTCCCGTTTTAAAATAGAATTCATATCCTTTTCTTTATTCTAATATTATAAATTTATTGATATTCTAAGATAAATATGAGAAAATTAGTAAAGAAATCTTATAAGATGATAAATCTTATTATTATTAGAGTATGAAACATCATTTAGTAAAAACAAAAAGTAAATTACAGTAAAATACTAAAGAGGACACAAGAAATTCGTATAATCGATAAAAATAATTGCAACACTTCAAAAAATTTGTCGATCGAATTCACATTTTAGCAGCATAAATATATAGAAAACTTTTATTCACTACTATATGCCAGAATTAACATAAAGAAATTTTACCCTTATCCTTCGTTCCACTCTGTTATTCTAAGTATTTGAACAGCTGCTAATCTTACAAAAACCTTAGAATTCAGATTACTTCATTATTATTAATTCAGATTACATAACTTTTGTACATAGTTTTGTAACATTAACCCTTTCGCTACTACGGGTGACATATACAGCCGGCGTTTTGTGGCCGGTGACTATAGTCATCCTATCATTCATCACAAAAATGGAGCCAAAAGTCAAGTTTTATCCGTGTTTTGAAAAATTTCATACAGAATCCGATTATTAAAAAATTATTGGTCAACATTATGTTATAATTATAGTTATTATTTTGTTGTATAATATAAAAATATTAATTGTATCATTGAATTAAAAATATGTTCATGGAAAAATTATGAACACAAATCATTTTGCTTCTAAAAGTAATGTTAAAATGTAATTTTTAAGACAAAAGTCTTGGTCCTGAATGTAAAAGATTTGCGCGCGTTTAATATTCGTACTTTCGGCACAGCGTTCCGTTCCAGGTAAGGCACTCCGCGGCGAGGCCCGTAGCGACAGGGTTAACCCTCCGTACACTGTGCCGGAGTCATCAATTTTCGCATTTTTACGAGTAATAACGTATACAATGACAACGTTATTTATGTCAATCGCAAAGTGATAATCGCCTTACTCCACGCACATAATAAGAAATGCCGATACCTGTCAATTAGTTTTTTGTAATGTCTTGAATGTAATACCGGTGAGAATTAGAAATTACTCGCACGGTTCTACGAGCTACAGTACTCGATTAACCCTTTCGGTACAGTGGAGCTGGCCACGGTTATGCATTCGTGGTACGAGGAAGTTTTCCACAAAAGTGGTTGCACTGTATAGCAGCGTAAGCCACGAAAACATGTTTTGTGGTATTCATAGAAATCTCGATCGTAATTGACAATAAACTTTTCATTGGGACCGTGACAGTCATCGGTGACTGACGGTAGAATCCAGAGAATGTCTCGTGGCCGCCGCCAATGGGCGGCAGTAGGATCGAAAGGGTTAATAGCAAAAATATAACTACAATAACAAAAGTATAACTGCCTTAATTCTCAAAATGAAGAACTAGATCGTGGATTAGATTTTTAAATTCGAATCCTAAAAAACGAAAATTTAAAAAATTTGAAAGTAAACACGATTGAGCTCTTATTACGTTCCGAAGTACTAAATTTATTCGTACGTTTAGACAATAGTCCTCATAAATAAGTTCGATAAAGTTTCAGACGAATTTTATTTTCCGCTACCCTCCGATCGCGATCATAGCGACGCAGTTTCAAAACAAACTTTTATTTTTGTATATTCGATATACATAATTATACTTTCAGAAACGATATTGAAACGGCAGCTCCATCGGCCACTATCGATGAATGTTTGGTCTGCTCCGATGGGAAACGTGAAATGCTCTTCAGCCCCTGCGGGCATGTAGCCTGCTGTAACGCTTGTGCGCCAAGAGTGAAGAAATGCTTGATTTGCAGGGAAAATGTTCTTTCGAGAACCAAGGTAGGACAGATTTCTTAATAATTAATACCAGTACAGGTTTTACGGAAGACTATATTCCGTTCAACAAGACGAGACAGTAGAAATAAACTAACAGGGGCCAATCTATAGTGGTTCTTTACTTTTCTTCATAAGCAAGCCTAGACGGATTTTTGACCCTCGTCGTGCTATTTCACACTGAATGCACGCCTGCTGTGTATCTCTTTGGCCTTACCACTGGAACTACCAAAGCGATCGAAATAACTAATTTATATGTTTTCATAGAAGCTCGGTAAATTTATAAACGTAAAAATATTTCGTAACTTTTTCGCATAATTCTCAGGTTTATTTCGCTGTTGCAAATAAGCATAACACTTTAATCGTCGATAGTACTAGCGTTAAACGCGAACTCTTATTCAGAGCGGATTCAAAAAAGTAGCTTCTTATTTCCTTATACTTTAAGTTACTTAAAATTGTATGCCAGCCCTACTCAGGTGTCGATCACGCACAGGTGCCTTATCTACTACCTTGTCTTGTTGGACGAATTATAGCAATTTCTCATAAATCTACAGATATCCACTTCGTGCCAGACATTTATTGTTGCTATTGTACTTTTAGTGACAAAGCGTTAATAAAATATTAATAAAAACATTAATAATATTATAATTCGACATAATATTCAGTAAGTCAGGAAATTGATCAAATATAATACTTTTCTTTATATCCGCGGCAGACAGTAGCTGAATCAAATCTGACCCGAGCACTACATTGTCATCTGTTTTATTGGTTATCTCTCAATCATTGTTAGCTAGTGCTATGCTTTCCCTACCGCGCAACAGACAACCAAGGTCCCGAATCGTTGGATCAAAAAAGACCTGACCAATACCATGGGAGGATGAAACTTAATTATGTTTTATTTAATTAAGATACAACAGCAGCCTGCTACCCGTGGCAAAAAATTCTCGACCAAACGAAACGAATACGAATTCATCTAAAAATACTACAGTTTTTCAGAATATCACATAATAATATAAAAAAATTAAACTGGTTTAACATAAAGTGTTTAAACAATGATTTATGTCCAGATCGAGGAATGCGTGGTTTGCTCCGACCGCAAAGCCAGCGTACTGTTTCGTCCATGTGGACACATGTGCGCTTGCGAAAGTTGCGCAGCCCTAATGAAGAAATGCGTTCAATGCAGAGCGCAAATTCAGCATATGTTGCCACTGTCGATCTGCTGTGGCGGAGGAGGTGACGTCACTTACGTTAAAGCCACCAATACTTCAGGTATGTGCAGAACCACCCTTAGCACCAACCAAGTAGGACACTTGCCTTAAAAGAACACATTAATGCGCTGCCGGATGAACAAGTGTTAATAAGTGGACATCATGTACTATTATCAACGTCGTAACTCATATTTCTTATACTTAAAATGTTGACTAGCTGATTTTATTTCAATTTTAGCATAGTGCAAACACTAAACATGAAAAAACGTGATTTTAGATTCATCATGATATTTTATAAGCTTAAACTCTAGAATCATGCAACATTTAATAAATTGTTTTTTATATAAGGAAAATGTTAAGTAAAATGCAAAAATGGAAAATGTTTCCTAAACCAATTTTTTGGTGTATGGTTATCAAAACCTGACTATATCTGCGTTTCTTTGTTCCAAAGGTATTAGAACACCTATTTGCATAATAAGAAACCTAATAGTTAATTCAGATTACATAACTTTATAACCTACTTTATATCCAGTTTTATGGCATAGTATTAGCAAAAATATACCTCGAGCTACATTCATTTATTATTTAAATAATTTTGTTTGCCCATTTATTACATTTAATTTCTTAACCACCCCTAAATCTATATAAACTATATCAACTATTACAATATTACTTTTTTGACACCTTTAATTTCTAACCAGATATTTTAACATTCTTGGTAAGGATAGGCACTCTATATCGATACTCCATCATGTTTCCAAGCCAGATAATAATTTAAGAAATAGAACAATAATTTTCTCACAATTTTTTAAGTTTATATAATTTTCATTAAGAGTCTCAATACTTTTAAATGAGATTGTATAAATAAAAACATATATGTATGTATAAAAATATAGAAGATAAGTAAATACGTTGTTTATTTATTTTTTTTTTTTAATGCTTTTAGATTGTTTTCGGTGATACATGTAAATGTGGAGACAAATTAAAATAAAATTAAAATTATTTTATTTATCCTGCGAACAGATTCGAAGAGTGATCAAGAGGAAGAATCGACTCAGCAAAATATAGGAGGTGGGGAAGCAATTTTGATGAACAACGGTAGTCGCGATACGTCTCACAGCGATATACAGAAACTTCAACAACAGCTACAAGACATTAAGGAACAAGTAAGTATTTATATTTCATTTGAATTGGTCAAGTTTACGTTCATACAGGTTAAATTATAAGTCGTTTGAATTCAAGTAATCTAACTACCAATAGTGAATACCTAAAGCGGCGTCAAAAGAGTTGAAACATTACAGTAAATTCACACTGTATGTATTTCACAGACTGTATTTCAAGTTATAAAATAATTAAAAAATGCTTGAAATATAAAAGAATATTTTTAAATAAATTATACAACAGATTTATATTGGTAAGATGATTTCAAATTATTTGAATTCGAACAAGTTTAAACTAAATGACATTGTTGATAAGAACAAACAAAAAGTTAATGAGAGAGATAATCTCCAGTTCCCAATTCTACAGCTTGAAGTGAGTGACAAGTGACTAATTAGTCACGTGACTACTTGCAATTAATTGAGCTATAGAGTGAAACCTATGGTCCGGTCACTGAAAGAATAGACACGGGCTTACCCTCTCCACCAGTCTAACTGCCCAACTGACTTACACCACTCTTTGCTTGCTAACTTTTTTTCTTCTTGGCTTGATCATCCGACTTCAAATGAAACGATAAACGCTATCCATCTAAATTATCTGTTAAAACCATACTGTATTCTATCTTCAAGAATAAAATATGCTTTAACATATTCAAGACGCTATAATCCACCATTAGATTAGATTACCACATCATTCTATCATTTTTTATTAAAATTTATATGTATTTAACAAATGGTACGGTCAGAAATTAAGAAATGATATACCAATAATAATAAACAGTTCCGTAAAATCGGCAAACAAAATTGCATATTACGATACTTAGTGTGATACACTACAGAACATAACTATAACATCACTACAATTTTCAAGGGTTTCGGGTTTTTCATTTAAAATTTCTAAAAATGAAAAGTATTACGTGAAAGAGGCGAAGAGATAATAATAATATTGGTAAAGGGATAAACGGAACATTTATTTAAGACTAAATATAACAATAACATAAACATATAATAGGTGCATAGCACCAATGAAGTTGAGACGTAATAACGATAATTAATTATAATAAAATGATTAAATTATAATTTGAATAAATGTGATGAAAGATTTTAATAATAAGTAGGACCTTCTTTCTTCTGTATTAACTCGAAAATACAACTCAACATGCTTCTGATTAATTTTTTAAACATTTCTTCCTCAATTTCGCTCCACGATTCATTTACAGCTTTTTTTAACTGTGAAATCTTTAAAAATTGCCAAAAATTGTGTGCGTAAATATATTGTTCCGTAATGCAGATTTTCAACTGTATTTTGATCTGGTGAATATGTTGGGCACTTCAACTTTCAAACTTTCAAACCACTCTATCGTTGTACAACTTTTGTGTATTGAGGAATTACCTTATTAATACATCCAAGTAATGTTCTTTTAAATCCTAAAAACATTAAAAATATGAGTGGTGCTATAGTTAGTTACAGCTCCTCAGTGTATCTTTCGATAATGTACATGTGGGGAATTAATCTGTAGCCTCGGGTGGAGGTACCCCTCCCAATTTTCCGCCTCCACAGCCCGTGACCACTTTCACTGACCAAGCCATAATTGTAACTAAAAATAATAAAACTAATAAGCTAATATTGGTAAAATGGAATCGGTTAAGTAACTAGAGCAGACTTAAAAATTATAAACTTTTTTATTGTATTATATTATAGTTTTATAACTTATCCAAAACTGAACTCAAATCATTGACGTTTTCCAATTATTCCTTATCTATGTAATATTATAAATATTCTACATATTACTCTAAAATAAATGTACAAAATAAGGTAAACTTACATATATTCCTTTTTTGAATAAAAGCAAAATAAACTTTACAGTTATCAAATTGTCATACTTAGAAGAAAATAAATTTGATTAATTGACCAAAAATAATTCCCCTAATTTAATTTATATAAAATAATAAATTAATTGTTTCTTCGTTTCTTTTTTCTTATAGACTATGTGCCCAGTTTGCTTAGATCGTTTGAAGAATATGATATTTTTATGCGGTCACGGAACCTGTCAAATGTGCGGAGACCGGATGTCGGAGTGTCCTATATGCCGGAAAGCGGTAGACAAGCGAATTTTGCTCTATTAAATTTAGAAAACTGATTATCGTTCGGAGTTGAAGTTCTGCTTATATATCCAAACTTCAATCATAATAATAGGAATAATTAAATATTGCATCAAGTCACTGATTTAAACTACAAAATTACAGATACGTTTTATTTATTATGCTTTCAAATTCCATAAGACTGCAATACAAAATTAAGATTATATTAAAAATATATAATTAATATAATTGTATACTACTCATTTTTAAACATACTTATGTTTATTAAATTAATTTTCATGGAAAATGTATTTACATAATACGTTTTATATTTATACTTCAAGTTTTAGAAAACATTTACATAAATTGAAATAAATAACATATTTCTACTTGATTATTTTATATCCGTCATACATAAATATAAACTATAAAGGAATTATTTAGTATAATTGTTTTAAATATGTGTTAAACAAATATAAATTATCTACCTTAGGGTATGCATATACAAGTCTTAAAAAATATAAACAAATTATAACATAGTTGAAAAAGTCCGTCTTTATCTGTTTCTTTTTTTTAAATAAATAACTAACGTGCAATATTTACTTATTCCGTTTTATCACAAAAAAAGAACTCAATAAATTGATAATTTTCTCTTTTCATTAATTTTATTAACTTCAGTTCATTTTTATGGCATAATTGTAATTTATCAATTATGTATTGAGCAAATTGATCATATGTATCGTCAATTTTTATTATCTTTTTTTTCAAGTTTACCAAATCAATTCAGTAATAAACAAATCATTGTCTTCTAATAATTATTATTAACCGATAGATAAATATTGGCCAATATTTCTGAACATTTATAATTGTTTCCACTTTTTTCTTGTACACTGTATGTACGCACAATTATCATTGAAAGGTATTCTATAAAATTTAAATAACTAATTCAGATGTACAATTAAACTAACAACTTGTGTGAAGCCAACAAATAATTTTTTCTAAAGCTTATGTTTTCCTTGATCAGAAAAGCTTAAAAAATTTTTGTTTTACAAAATGGTTTTGTACTTTTTTAATTTTGCTCTAATTATATAACAGTTACGTATCCTAGGTACAATAATTTATCATTTAAATACTTTTTTCTAGTTATTTTTTGTTACTTTATCATTTGTAGTATGTTTTACTGTATCTTGTATTTAAAATTGCATTTCCGTGATTAGATATGATTAGATACCCACCAAATATTAATTTTTGAGATTTGTTTCTGTTTCTTATTCAACTGAATTTCTTGTAAATAGTTAATCCCTATTTATTCCTGGATTTCACTGATACTGTTGCGTTTACCTTCCCTCTTTATAATAGCATAAAGTGTTTTATCGTTCAAAATCTCAATATTTTCAATGACAATGGACAATATATATCAATTATTACTATAAATCTTAGAACATTTAGTTCATTGTTGAACATCTAATTAGTTATGAATATATAATTGTTTTGGCCTGTATAATTTGAAATTTTTTATTTCTATACTTTGTATGCATATGTAAAGTAATGAAAATCGAATAATATTAATGGAATTAATATAATCAGTACTTGCATAAGTATTATACTAGCGACTATTCATATCTTTGTAGACCATGGAATAATTTCGGCAATTTATTTCTCTTTTAATAATGAAGAAAAAGGGAAACAAAGTTTTGAAAAGGGAAAATAAAGACTTTATAAGATCATTAATTCGAACATTTTGTTAACTTCCAAAAGATCTTTACAAACCTTTGTATCTTTTCTTCCATTTTACGGAATTCAAATTTTTAATTGTTTATTAAATTCATCATTCACTGAAAACTGTAGAAAAGCATTACTCATTAATTATAAATCCTTAAAAAATATTTGTAGCAGAATGGAAACAAAATTATTGTTAATATCATATTCGACACATTATATAGTTGTCAATATAAATCTTCTAATTATAAAATTAGCGTTTAGTATCTCAGTTATATTCTTCGTTTTTTTCAGAAAACATTAATTTTTGTAAAAGTGTTTTGCTTCGTGAATTTCTGAAAAATTATAGCTTCCAATCAGCAATTGTTAATTGCATTAACAAATATTTTTTCTTTTTATAATTTTAATTTTAAAGCAGGTTTATATAGATTCGACCATAATTATGTTCTAAAATGCAAAAATTTAGTAAGTAATTCTTATTAGAAACCTAAGAAGTTTTCAGTGTGATTCCTTTATCACACTAAGTGAGACGCTAGTAAGCGCTTCTTATAGTAAGTACTTCTTATAACGCAATGTTAGTCATTAACATTTTCTAATTACTTTTAATATACATATAGTTACACATTCTGAATTTATTAAATACATTCATTACATTACAAAAATTAATAATAATTTCATAAAAATAAAATTCTTTTCGTTAAGTTCAATTAATATTAAATTTATAAATATTAATTTGATTGATAAATCCAATCAAGATTAATGTTTGAAAAATATTAATAGTGCATAACGTACACATGTATAGTCTTATCTACAAATTAATTTTTGTGATGAACATCAGAAAATGATACAGCGCTTTTAACCATTGCGCCCTTGTTCTTCCATTTACAGTTTCCTTTTTAGAAGTTTTTGCGAGCAAATATAGTTAGAATAAAAACTGTATTAACTAGATTTATAATAAGTAGATCAATAATTACAAGTATTAGATATTAAAACCTAATGTAAGACTCCATTTATGGAAATTTTAGTTACATCAAGTTAATTGAACATGAAATTGAATATTATACAAGAAAATATTTAAGTCGTCAAAATGTTATAAATACGGAAGCAAAATTTTGATTATTAAATAGTTATTAAATATTTTGATTAACTATTACTATAGTACTCATTAACTTGGGGTCTTACAATTAGAGGGGATACACGATACAACATATGAATAGGCAATATATAGCTTTTGAGCCATTCCTATTTCGTAGTATTTCTGCAAAATGTTTTACCTACAAATATAAATATAATGCATTTAAAGGAAAGTTATGACACGAACATTAAAATGGGATAAAAAAATTTGGAAAAATTTAAAAATTATGTTTTATGGAATACATTTCGTTATATTTTATTGTAAATTCAGTAATGTATGGAGTATAAGAATCAGACTGAAATTAAAGTTCTATTCTAATTTCATTTCTCTTTTATTTATTTAATAATCCTATTATACTGTTCGTATCTTCGATGAAGTAATGCTACTACACAAATATGTTTAATTATAGTAATTAGTAGTACCACTTTAACATCTGTATTGTTTCATGCATTACACACATGTAATCATCTTGATTTTACTCAGTGAAATTATAACAATAAATGCATTTGTCCAACCTGACAAAGTGACATATTAAATGAATTATTATATTTTCTCCTTTATTTAGAAATATTCTTTAAAATATTATAATCTCAATTTATTTTGATAGACATAATTTGATAAGGGAGGAAATTATATAAAATACTGATCAAACTTTTGATCTTATTTATTTTAAATAAAATATCTATTGAAATTACAAAAATTTAAAAAGTATAAATATGTAATTTTTGGGTTCTAAAATAAATTTTAATCGATGTGTTTAAAAATCGAAGTTTATTTACCCAATTGACTTTTAGGAAGCGCCGGAGGAGGGAAGGTTTATAAAATAAACTTGTATGCCTGTTTTTTAATTTCCGTCCGTATCGGCACGGCCTTTTATTTTCTTTTAAAGACTACAACGGCCCCTAATATGTTATCTTGCCTCTGCGGTTGGAGGTTAAACCTTCCTGCGTTTAACAACCTGAACCGGAGGTCATCTAGGGGCTCTGTAAGAATAAGATTGGTTCTCTTATTAGTGTGCTACGCCTTAGGCGATTGCCTACTATTGCCGAAATCCCCTCCCACACGATCGTTACACCGATTCTGTGTGATGGGCGGCTTCTCTGCTAGCGCAGGTAGCGAAATGGACTGCATTAGTATATGTATTCGACAGAGGACGTCAATCGTCTATTCCGTCGAGTATAGACGCAAACTGGGGACAAGAAATGGGTTGTCTACAACAATGTTAAACGCAAGAGATCATGGACTAAAAAAGATTAACCGGCTCAAAACACTTCAAAAATTCATATTCATCAAAAGAAAGTGATGCTGTCTGTTTAGTGGGATTTCAAGGGAATCATTTTTTTTAAGCTTCTACTGGACAACATAACGATCAATTCTGAAATGTACTGTCATCAGCTGAACAAATCGAATGATTCACTTAAACAGAAAAGGCCAAAATTGATCACTTAGTGTCTCCCTAAGATCCTCTCCTGTCTTTGCATACAGTCTCGCGGGAGAGCACCGTACGTCAGGAGCGTACAAAGGGCTTCTAGAGTTTGTCGGAATCTGTTTCCGTTGAATCTGGCGAACAGTAACAGAGGATACCACTCCTTACGTTCTACCTATTCACCGGACACCACCGATTTCCCCCTCCCTCTCAGCTTAAATCTTACGAAACCGATTGTTCCAATCGGCTCGCAAGTTGTGGAGCTCGGATAATCACGAGTCTCCACTTAATACTTTCTTTTATGCCGGCGGTGTTGCGTGAAATCACGTCGACACACCACTCGAAATTGCAGGAAAGTTCGAATGAAAATAACTATCAGTGAATCCACCAAGCCGAATTACTTCAACACCAGAGTTGTTCAAAGCCTTTTGTAGCCTTTTCTACTTCTGTTTTACCACAGTGAGGAGGACTTCGGATCCGTCGTCACTCGCTCGGGTTTCAATACAAACTGAACACTATCGGCAGCTACGCTGACTCGTTCGCGTTAATAATATAAATTGCCGTCAGGTGGCGTTGATAATTTGAAATGTTGTTTTCCTTTTCTCTTCTCTGTTACGTTTCTCTTTCTCTATTGCGCGACCTCGACGTTGATTTTGTTCGGTAAATTTTGATTCGAAATCACTTTTACAAATCGATCGTTACCGTCGCACAATATGCTTAATGGATGTTACTGCTGTATACACTTTTTGCCTTGCTTACCGTTAATCGGTGACCCACGCAGATTATTGTTCTAACGGCACAGTGTACTGTCTCATGTGTATTTAAACACATGCAGAGAAATCTTCAAGAATATTCATTAAGATATATTAGTATAATAATTACGATAATTATATTTATGAAAAATTATTTATTTTTGATTAATAATTTTAGTAATTTTGGTTTAATTATTATAACTGATCATAACTGCATGTACAGGTTTTTTTCATTTACATAAAATTATTGATGAAGTAGTTATAGCACGTTAAATTCTCTCTCACTTCATAACCATATGTTCCAAAATTCATACCATATTATATTCTTCAAACCAAAGACAAACCCATGTGCTTTGACTAAAAAATCTTGCCTAAATCTAGCATTCGTATAAAATATTATCTCACACATTCATACAACTGGTTCACTTTACAATAATGGCACTTTATAAGTTAGACCGAATATAAAAGAGAATTTAGACAGCTAATTTTCATCAGCGTGAACAATATTATACAGATAAAGATATTTATTAAAAGAAGAAACTAAAATATTTATTTGAACAGAGCAATAAAAAGAAATCCTCTTATCCTTTGCGAACAGCTAAATAATTTACTACATATAACAGAGATGTAGGGACGTTTGCATAAGCATAATTAAAATATTCTTATATTAAATATTTAATTACATTAATTTAATTACATTACTTTATAGCAGTTAATTTTGTGATTTTATTAATATTTAATCAAACGCAACAAAAATAGCTGTTCGTAAATTATGTGACACATCGTTATTTTTAGTTGCTCGGCATCGCATTCATTGCTGAATCGAACTTTTTACACTGAAATTCAATTTCTTTGTGATCCATTTAACCCTTAAATGCATATCGTTGTAATACTACAACATACCATTTAAACAGCCTCAAAGTCATTAGTATTCGCTTACTGCATACCGTTGTATAATTATCACTATCTACATGATATGTTTTTTCGAGAGGCAACACATATTTTTCTTTCAAGACTATCAAATGTAAACTTGACATTGACAAATCGAAGGCTATCGAAAATCTGAAATAGGTGTAAATTGCATTGTTGTTTTGCTATGTATTATTTGATTTTCAAACATAAGTATATACGTACAAAAATAGTTTTTATATGCACTAATATATTTTCTTCAGTACAGTTATTTTATTTTCACATGTAATTAATCAGTGTTATTTTCTAGTAAATATATAATGTTGCAGATATGCAACAGAAGGTTTTTTAAATAAATTACTACAAAAAAACTAAAAAAAAATTCTTTATTTTTCCCTGTATTAGCATGTACATGTCTACATAATATATTTTTTTCAAGATGTAAAAAAAGAATCATGCACTTAAGGGTTAAGTTTGATTACCTTTTTAATTGCACATTTATGAGAAATAATGCTGCATTGACCAGTGTTAAAAGAAGTATGCCATTAAAAATGTGCAAATACTTCTGAATATATATATAACTTATAAACTAAAAGATATTTTAAAAAACTATTTATTTAAAATGAAAATTATTTCGTACTACGCGATTGTGCTTCATTTTATAAATTAGTAAAATGCTCTATAATAATTTTATACAATTCTAATACAATGCTATACATTTTTACTTCAGTAAATCCAATTAAATATTTTAATATTATTTCTGATAAGTTATTAAAAATCATGAGTATTTTTTAAAACATACATATTAAATTAATAAATCATAAAAATATCTATTGAGGCTACGGTTACAATGGATGCGAGTTCGTAGAAACAATTAAATATGTATATAGATTCTTATCGCTGCATGGATGCTAATATTGAGATGTTTCGCTCATCAGAATAGCAGTTTGGCCGATTACGCATTCGCTGCAACCTCAGCTTAAACCACAATATGTGGTATACAAAATACTGAAGATAAATAAATTTCTAGCAAAAATGTAGACTTCTGCAATTTGTTACCCATACGTATATCAACATTATTAGTACAAATAGAAAAACCAGTATAATATTATCCACAATACAATCGGTTCATACAAACCGATCAGTGAAAGTTACGCAATATATTTCCCTATCTGTTTGATTAACCCCAAGAATTTACCGAAGTACTCATTTTTGGTTCAAAGTTTACCAAAGAAAATATATTTTCTTTAAGATTCAGATGATGAATTCAAATTAGGAATTTTCTTTGTTTTAGTAAGTCAATCTAATTCCACTGCTGCATCATTACACATACTTGTTTTATATACTAGTACACTATCTAAAATAAGACATAAAAAAATTAATTAGATTTATTAATTCTAATATATCACGAAAGCCTTCATTACAGAAACAATTACATCGTATTTACCAATTTTTATCAGACTCGTGCCTACAACTACCTGGTGATCCAGGGGATCCAGTCTTTTTATGAAGAAGAGAATTGAAGAAATTAGCTAAAACACCTTCTCCAGATTGAGCACTTCCAGTACCTTTGGGATCTAACTTCTTATTTGGTGATGCCACCTGCATAAATAATGTTTAATATTTGCTAAACTGTATTTTCTGTCATTTTCATAACAGATCATACCACAAGGATTAGAACATGCTCCTAATTATTAATGATCAAAAGCGCATAGCAATTACCAACAACTGAATTACCAAATAATGGAATAACGTGATTACGACTTAAATCACTATTTACACAACAAAGTATCAAAAAGTCATGCGGAGACAAATCTATTTTTACTTTGTATTGTAAATTTAACAAAATATGCCTAACCTTCTTAAATAATAGTCAGCTTAAATTTTAAAAATATAACCCAATATAACTATGAAACTACCATCCTAATATAATAATATATAAACTAAGCAATGCATGAATTTATTTAAATGACATGTTGATACGAAATAAAACACTCAATGATCCTAACATATAAACATTAACACTTTGCCGTCCGCACTGTTTGTAACCATTTCTTCGCTTGACGCCGACAGAACTAATTGTGTTACTTCGCTTGTCGCCGGCTGTTTTTGGGGTTATTGGGAGATGATAAATTTCAAGTTTTACTAATCTCATCGGTAGTTCTCACGAGTGTGAATAAATAAAAGTGAAGTGATTAGAATATTAATAAATGTATACTTAAAACAATTTAACAATAACAACTTAAACGACTTTATAACTCAGCAACTTCAACACTCTTTCTACGTTCATAATCAAAACCTTTCTTCCACGTTAGTCAAACACTTTCTGTCTTCACCGTCAAACTCTTATTACCACGCGCTCGCATTTTCCCCGTCGTATATTCTTCTGAACACTCGTTTCCTTTCATTCTAATTGTCAACCTTTCTCACTCGATGCATTTGGTCACGACCACTCAGAATTTCTCAGTCGCAACGTTTTTTCAAGTGCTCATGTTTCACGCCTTAGAAACATTCGAGCCAAAACATTCTGCGTTCACACGACAATCACCTAACTCAAGCACTCTTTAGACTTTCCCAAACTCGCATCTACTCGATCGCATTCCTACAGTACTTATAAAAAAAAACACTTGCTGACGTATATAACTTATTCCACTTAAGTAAAGTAGCAACAAAACCCCACAGATCATCAACGGAATGCAAACGATACCAAAGTGCTGTCGCCGGCCACTTCTTTGCGCACACCACTGTGGTGTCGCCGGCCGTCGAGCGATTCTTTGCGCACGACACCATAGTGGTGTCGCCGGATGGCATAGTGTTAATATACAAAAAATTAGTTATGAAGCGTAAATACTACAAGTCAGATAATTATATCCCATAATATGAAAAGCAACATTCGCTCAAAGCATCAATTAAAGTCAAAAATATTTATTACGGATATTAAAGTCAGGACGGTTTTTATGTGAATAAACATTGTATGTTAAGCGGATGAGAATACAATGACTGCACACGATATTGATGTATAAATTAGCCACAGACATCATATATTATTCAATGCTGACTGACTATTAATTAACTATGTAATATGACAAGCATGTTCCAATTATAAATGATATAATCTGAATAACTGGCCCAGTGCTTGCCTGATTTCTGGTTGTAGGAGATCGTGTTGGATCCTTTAGGCCTAATAGTGCAGCTTGTTGTTTTGCCAAGAAAGCTTGTTCGTCTTCCGCTTGTACTTCTACTTCTCTTGCCACGCACTGATTAAAAAAATAACATTAATATTGCAAAACCTTTAACTAGAAAAATAATTTATGAATACATACCTTTCTGTTTATTGGTGGCTGTGCGATAACATCTCTGTAATAATCATCTGGTTTCATTGACTGTAAATTTTCATGAAGAATACTAATCTTTTTCATATTATCCCAACCAGCAGGGCTGTAATTAAATACATTTTAAAACGATATAAAAGATTTTACGTATTTTTAGTTAATAAGAATTACACACATAAGAACTGCATCTTTTTCGACTACTAATGCAGGTGTCCTAAATGGTAATGAATAAATTCTATGTGTAAGATATTTATAAAGCAGATCACAGTTTTTATCTTCCTTCGCTGATGTGTAGAATAGTCCTGCACCATATTGCAAACAAAATCGTCTTATCCACTGTTGAATAAAATCGAAATGTTCATCCCTGGATAAAATATTAATCATTAAAATTTGTTATTATTATCTATAATTTTCGTATTTATTAATACTTGTACTATAATCTTACTTATAATCATGCTCTTTTTCAAGAGTAGACATATAATCAGTTTTTGTAATAACAACAACAACATCTAGACCTAAGTTTGTTGTAAATACTCCTTCTGGCAATGGTAAATTATCCACTGTTTCATCATCTAAATTACGACTAGTACGCCTTAAAGGACTGCCAGGATCTAATTCATCTCCAGGTTCTGTATAATCTTGCCACCTTTTTATGCCTAAACAAACAACAAAATAATTCTTTTAATTGTTTACAATTATCTTATTTGATTTATAAATTTCGTATTATTGAAAAGTTTCAAATGCCATAATTCATTTTAATATATCACTAAGTCGATTGGAACAAGAGCTTAAAAGTATAACTTTACCAAGTTGCCTGCATCGTTGCCAAGTATTATTATTTAACTGTAATTTATCAATATGATCTGCTAAAAGTGCAGCCCAAGATTGAAGTTGATCAAGAATAGCCCATGGAGTAGTCATTGCAGCTACTAATATAACAAGCGTATGTGAAAATCTTTCTTCATTTAATGCAAATCTCAAAAGATTTGCATGACCAGGATCACCATCTAACACCCACACAGATAATCTTGTTTGATCTAAGTAAGAAATTTAAATATCACTTCACAATATGCAATTTTTAATCATGAAAAACTATTAATTTTGTATGTATATTACCATCTCTATAATCATCTCTCACATCGATATATGCAAACTCCAAACCAGAACCCTTTTTTGGATCTTCCACACCTTGTAATTTGGCAATAAGCGTTGTCTTCCCGCTTTCATTATCACCTATAAATAAATTAATTTGTTCCGATAGATACATAATATAAATGCTTAATAAATCTAAACATCTTCTATTATATAACATACATTAACATACATACCTATGCCAAATATTTATTTGAAAGAAGAATTATATTTATATTTTTTTTATATGATGTGTAAAATTGGTTCAAGGTCATCAAAGATGTCAAAAATAAAACACTTATAAAAAAAAAATATGTTAAAATTAATTTCAAGGGAATAAAATAATAGGTACAAACTTTGCATTTTATAACATATGACCATATATACTTAATATATTCATGTCACTTTAAAACTTTACATTATCTAAAGAAAGTGATTACTTGAACTTACCTAAAACAAGGATATTCTTGTTTGAAGGTAATTTGTTACTGCTACTATTTTGTACTTCAGCCAAAATAGAGGACCTGGTAAAACAGAAAGGAACATAAAATAAAATATTAAGAATGATTTTGAGAATATCAAAATATTTATACATTACAACTGTTTAACTATGCCTGTACTTACACTCAAAATTTCGAATAGAAATTGTCTAAACATACCATAAGTTATCTTTATTTTCTGGATCTTCTTTCTTCTTTGACTGAAACCCATTACTCTGCAAAATCATATCAATCGCCATCGCTGCCATTATCCGCTTGACAAGTATGAAATTTACTATCGATTATGCACAAACTGCGGGTTCGGCTCGCAGTTAACTTCATTTAGAACGCAATTTTAAAATCTATTTAAATTTAAAATCAAATATGTTCACTTCTTACATTTTTGTTCTTATTTTATACATTCTTTTTAGAAACACTATTTTCTGTATTTTACCTATAACATTATAACCATTTATATCTGTGTAAATATGTATTGATTTTCTCATAATCAAATAGCATTTTATGTTATAACCTACATAAATCTGTATATTACGTAAACAGTTATGCGATATTGTATATTTTCAATATTTTGATGATGGAATAGCATGATTCAACTGTGTACCTTTATGTGTGCAATCTATAAAATCAGCCTAAACCGCACCTAACCCGAACTATAAACATGATATACAACAAAGTATCATAACTACGAAGCTTACTGATTGTCTATTAATAATTTAAAAAATAGACATTTGCAAATTTAGTAATTTTCCAGCGTCTATGAGTAACTTTTGCCTACGTTTGACATTGATTCATGAATTATTACTAGTAAATTTTAGTACCTTTTATAAAGATGACTTGATAATAAACTTGAAAATTATAAAAAGTTTATCACAATCTATAAAAAGTGATAAAAACTTATCAATGAAGCTTCAAAAACCAATAATTATCTATAGTTCTCATTATTAATAATTATGCTATAGGCAGTAAAAATAGTAAAAATTTATCCAAGTTCAATAAATAAGTACTGCAAATGAAACCTTAATAAATTTGGTGTATTAGATGAAAATATATCCAAAAAAAGAAAACAAAACTTAAATATAAATTGGTACTATAAATATCTTTTCTATGAATTAATTGCTATTTTTTTTATTAAAAAATAATAAAGTAAAATTAATTATTGACCTATATGTCACAACATATGTGAATACATACATGAAGTTGATCGATTTATGAACAATTAGCCGTAACGCTTTTCAATAAGCACAGTTCTCGTTTTTAGGGAGTGAGACTCATATGAGTCTCACCTTATATATTTTTAACAACAATCATTAACTTTTTACAAGCGTAGTGAATACTACAGCAATGTTTGCTATTCGCAAGGAAGAGAGAGCGTTTTGCGTTTTTTTTACGGAAGAGTCAGGTACTAATTTTAAAACTCTTCGCTCGGTAAAATAGAGTGGCGGTGTCGGCACAAACACTGAAATATTGTCACCAACTAGCATCAACAAAATAAAACTGAATAGAACTAATCTTCCGATATAAAAAGTAAAGACCTAAATCCTTTTATTAAAGAAATAAAATTGTTTGATTAGTACAAATTACAAATTTTAAACCTCTATGTAAATGAATCTCTATCCCGTTTTATACTCATACGAAAATCTGTAAAATGATTGATTTACTTTTACCTTATCTGAGCTACTATTAAACATTTGTACCAATAATTGATAACTTAGGAGCCTATAAATCAATCCAATGGAAGGAAAGTAATACTAAATTTGCCTCTGTAATTAATTGTTTCGTATATTTTTATTATTTTAAAGTGGGAATGTTGCATATAATTTGCCATGGAATTAATTCTTAATTCTTATTGCAATAAGTGCTACAATTTATTCCTGTATTCTACCAGTAACGTGAGTGACGCTGAAATGGTAATGGAGATTTAGGCCCCGGGAATTCAGGCCGAAAACACATGAATTTTATGATTGATTTACTCTTATATCTCATCTGTAATACTAACGTTAGAAATCTATAGTATACAAATTTATCTTCACTTCTAATGGATGGTACTGATTAATCCAAAGTCGAAGTCGGGAGGGGAATACAATTATTAAACAAGGAGTGGTGGAAAAGCGTTAGACTGGCGGAAAGGGTAAATCCACACATTTTCTTGCATCGACCGAACCATAAGAAAAGATAGAGTATATAGAATGTGAAGGCGTGGAGTGTGACATTTGGCATAGCCGCTTAATCATTACTCGTAATACTATAGGCATATTTGTATGGCTTAAGATTATGTAATCATAAACGGTTGTTATGTTACTATTCTAACCATTTGGTGCCAATATGGCAACTTAACACAAAATCTGAATAGGTCTAATATCAAAATTGCATCCTTGTGTTTTATCAATTTACATTAATTCTGACATCAAATCTGTTACCAAACTTTAACACAAATTGATGTCAAAGACAAATCAAACTTTGTTATCTTTTCCCAAGCTTTGTTACAGTTTTGTAACCAATTTTATGTTACTTGGCAAGGCTTGATGTGTTTGTAATCTAACATTGATACAAATTTTTGTGAGTGTTACTGCTAGTGTAATATTATGCCACATCCACACTGCTGTTCGCTCGGAAAGCGGTACATCAAAGGAATTGTTCGCGAGCTCGCAACGAGTCTGGACATGCTGCGGTTTCCGTTGGCGAACAGTTCGCGAACTGTTCCTTTTAATGTGGACGCGGCATTAAAACTTAACATATTAATCTAGTACCAATTTGACATGTTGGTAAAAAGGCTTGTGACATTTCAAAAATCTAACATCAAGCAATGTATCTAACGGGGTAATCATTGTAAAATAAATTAAATACATATTATATTTGTATTAAACATTTTATATGTGGTTGACTATATGATTTTTTAAATGTTAAATATTAAATATTAAATATTTATTATGTATATTATGTAAATATCATAATATCAAACTACATCCTGAAACACGATACGCAATACACGCTTTCACCGTTTGATGTGCGCATGTTTATATGTGTAATAACGTGTCTACTTAGTGCAAAAAAATTAAGGTTAAAGCCCTCGGTATTGTCATTGAAAATTACAAAAAAATGGGCTTTAACAGGTTTCCAATAACAAGCGAGTATTTTTTGTATATAAGTATAATAAACTGTTTTCTTTTATCTACAGTACCAGGTGAACGCGAACATATATACAATAATAGATTTCAAATGATAATGACATCCATGGTAACTATTTCATTTTAATCAATTGGTATCATAAATTCTAAATTGACAATATTATTTTTAAGAATATTTATAAATAAATTTTAGAAGCCCGAGGATACAATGCCACCACAAACAAAAGATAATCTTGGTTTCATACATGCATTTATAGCATCTCTGTCTGTCATTATTGTTTCTGAGTTAGGAGACAAAACCTTCTTTATTGCTGCTATTATGGCAATGAAACATCCAAGATTGACAGTTTTTGTAGGAGCAATTAGTGCTTTAGCTTTAATGACTATTCTTTCAGGTAATGTCACACAAAATTTTTGTTAATTTTAATTTAACCACGAATACGTATACTGAATACTATATACCTCATAATGTATAGCATTCGATAGAAAATGATTAACAGTATTTAAGGAAATATATATTTTATTTGACTTTATAAGATTGTAGTGACATTTATATTTTGTCAACTATTTGATTACTTGATATTCAAGATGTTGTAGTTTAATTTATGTTCGTAGATATCTTATCATTGATTTCATCGAATATTATATGAGTTTACTAAAAATGTTATTTATTAGTTGAGTATTTCCAGTAGATGTTTCACAGTCTATAGAACAGTTTAATGAATTTAAGTGCAAAGAGTAAGTTATTATTATACATTAGGATTTGCATCTGTAATCTGTTTATTTGAAATTGTCAAATGAATATATCTGTTTATTTGAAGTGTTATGATAGTATTTAAAATGACATATCTAGCATTTTATAAACAGTTTAATGAAAAAAGTAGTAGTTGCAGCTTAAAGAAATTATTACACCATATAATTCTATATAACTTAGAAGCTATGTTATATAAAATACAATAGAATATGCTTTTTGATTTTTCTTTTATTATTTTCAAATGTCAATTCTATCTAAAATAGATTTTAAATAATGTAAAACATCCTATATATATATATATTTATGAAGAAAATTAGAAAAATTCAAATGGTAACGGTTACATTTGCTTGTAATTTTCAGTAATTTTTGGATATGCTGCAACTATAATTCCTCGTGTTTATACATACTATATTTCTACTCTTCTTTTTGCCTTGTTTGGCTTGAAAATGCTACGAGATGGTTATAAAATGTCTGTAACTGAGGCTCAGGAGGAATTAGAAGAAGTACAGTCTGATTTAAGAAAACGAGAAGATGAGGTATTATTATTTAAACATTAAATAGTTTCTGAAAATTTTCATCATAGATTTTATGGAATAATTGTTTTGAAACTATTCCTTTAACATTTTTGCAGGAATTAAATAATCTTTAAATATCGTCACTTTCAGTATGAAAAGGAAACAATAAGCACTTTAGTGCAGGATCCAGAGACTGGTGTTGGAAGAAAAGCAACAAAAATTAGTGCACTGATGCTGCTCTCTAGGATATTCCTTCAAGCATTTACATTAACATTTCTTGCAGAATGGGGTGATCGCTCACAACTCACAACAATTATACTTGCAGCAAGAGAAGTAAGAATCAAGATTTAACATATTTGTTTTGGTATCACATATAAGAGAATTCTATGTTATGATTTAATATAAAGCTGGAAAATCTTATTATTTTTAGGATGTATATGGAGTTGTAATAGGTGGAATATTAGGGCATTCATTTTGTACAGGATTAGCAGTATTAGGAGGCAGAATGATAGCTCAGAAAATTTCAGTACGAACAGGTAAAATATGCCCATCTTGTGCATTAAAAAATAAATAATACTTTTAAAGAGATATTAAATTTATTATAGGTATAATATCCAGGGTGTTATACTTAAACATAAATATCTAAACATTTCCTTCAATTGTAATGATTCAACAAATTTTTATTTTAAGAACATACCTTTGTTTCCTAGATGAACAATGTTTTTTTTATACATAAGTGTATATTTATTTTTCTTATTTATTATAATAGTCATGAAAGCGAAATCTGCCACATGTCATAACATAACTTTAAAGTGATCTTTGATTTGCAGTATTAAAATGAAATGTGTTGCTACAATATGCAAAGAAAAAGGAAACTGAAATAAAAGTATTTATTATGAATTTCGTCTTTTGATACTATTCAAATGATGTGTAATATGTTTTATGTGCCATCACAGCTAAAGGAAATATTTAGGTAGTTACTTTTGGGTGAGACACCTTGTATATACAGGGTGCAAACCTACAGGTGGGTTGAAATGAAAGAGGTGATTCTACGATCGAGATAAGACGGAAATCAAGAGTGACGAAATTTTGTTAAAGGCTTCATTAATTAGTTATTAACAATTAAAGTTTGCCCCAAAATTGACTGGAATTGGACAATCCGCCTTGCACTGCCGCCTGTTTGGCTGGCTACGCATAAGCGAACTCAGGATCGTAGAAATTAGTGAAAGTTACAACGCCTACTCTACGTGGGGACTAGAAAAAATTATTTGCCACTCGAGCGACGCACGAAGTAAAATCAAAACCGGACAGCTTCCAAAAAGTGTTAAATAAATGTTGAACGACATTAAAACTACTTATTCGTAAAATCCACAAGAGCATGTCGAAACTCGCCCATTGGGATTTTCGAGTAAAAAGAATCAATGATCTCTTAAAGCAAATAATACAAAAAGATAAAGCACCTACATGAATCTAAATTATGATTGTTTCGACCGCGAATGTTCATCGAACAATACACATGCACAACGATTATCCTGTCTGCGAAGTTGCATTAAAAAATTCACACGCATCACGACTATCCACATATATCACGCACTCGTAGAGTATTGTTTACACAGGCCTACACAACGTCAATATCTTAAAGTGCAATTTTATGTATATAGTTCAATAATACAATCTTACTACTTCCTCCGGTTTCCAATTTGCTTGAACAACCGAGATATTGAAACCAGTAGAATTTAACACGCCGATAAAAGAACTATAATTACTAATAAGATGTATGAAAAATGAAATTATTGCAACTTTTCATCATAGTGTAATAATTGCTAATAAGTTTATGAAATCTGTTTCCAGTGTTCACAAAATATACATAACACATTCAAACATTTTTCCACGATACATACAGTACTACAAACGTTACACTAAACATGTTTTTGAAGTAACAGGACTTGTTACAATAATGCTCTCTTGGTTCTACGATGCATAATGCAACGTAGCGGTTATGTTATGACTCATGATCGTCCTTTGTGATTGAGTTAAAAAATCGATATTGTTTTGTCATTAATTACATTCCACTGTCGACCGAAATCGGAGAGTTTCGACATGCTCTTGTGGATTTTACGAATAAGTAGTTTTAATGTCGTTCAACATTTATTTAACACTTTTTGAAAAGTGATTGAAGTTTTTTTCGAACCACATGAGTGTTAAACAATTTTTCCTGCGCCCCACGAGGTAATTCTCATATCACTGCGATTCTGAGTCCTGAGTTCGCTTGTGCGTGGCTGACTAAACAAACGGCGGTGCAAGGCGAATTGTCTGATTTCAGTCAATATTGGGACAATCATTAATTGTTAATTAATTAATTAACTAATTAAGGATACTTTAACGGAATTTCGTCACTTTTAATTTTCATTATGTCTCAATGCGTAAAATTAACCCTTTTATTTCGACCCACCTGTAGGTTTACACTCTGTACATAAAAATCGATTAAGAAATGAATTTCAAATCTTTTTTCCATGATTTGTAGTGACCATAATTGGTGGATTTGTGTTTCTACTATTTGCTTTAACAGCACTTTTTACCAACTATACGGAAGATGTATGAGAATAATATGTAGTATTCATATAGCTCTATGTGATGATACGTTTTGCTATAAAAGATATACACACAGTAATACTTACTTGAATACATTCTCCAGTTTTCTTAAATAAATTATAGGTAAGATGAAAGGAAAGGAACTTAATTTTTTATTCACATTTTATTGTATTTATAAAAAATTAAGAAGAAATTTTAAAACTATAGAAAATAATAAATCTTTTAACTTTTGCTACACGAGTAACGTAAATTTAAAAAGTTAATATTTTATATTATCTCCTTTTCCTACAAGTTCGAAAATTTGATAAGGAAGCAAACAATGAGGAACATGCATGTGATTCCTTTTAGTATTCATTTAGACTGTACTTACGGCATTAATTACGTTAAAATACCTTATTGTACATTGTATGCATAAATTTCTCTAAGAAGCTTTTTCGTTTCATAATTTATATATTTCATATGTCTTCGATATTTCTTGATAAAAGTCTACAACCTATAATGGCATAATAATAGTAATAATAACAATAATGATGATGACAATAGAAACAACAACAACAATAATATGAATGGTTATAAAATTTCTAATTATTATTAAACGATATTCTTTAATAGTTCATAAATAATTACCAATGCATAATTATATAACACAGATTATAGTAACTGTTTTATTTCTATAACAGGATGGTCAATTTTTAAATGAGTAACTAAAACACATATAAAATCTTTTTATGTAGGATTTTGCGAAATTCGTGGTATAATAGAAAAGGCAATAGACTTTATTGTAAAATAAACAAAAAATTTGATATAAAACTTTTTATTCAAGGTTTTATTTTCAAGGAAATCAACATTAAAGATTTGTACCATTCACGTAAGATAAACGATTTATCATAATCTTACGTTATTTCTGTTGATACTAGTGTTTCCAAACATTGACTATGATATGGTTTAAATAATACAACAAATTCGTTTATTGGTTTACGAATAACATTGAAAATGTTTTCCCCAAAGTGAATATTGTACTCAAAGTTTTACCCAACATACGCATTAAAGATTAGGTTTGAACACTGGATTCGAATTTGCGTTGCCATTGTGATAATTTATGATAAATGTACCGTCCTACGGAACAGCTGCGGGAAGTTTTCCATCGGCATTTATGACATGACCGTGCCGGTAATGCTACTTTTGAGGATTAGGAAGTTTTAGCTGTTTTGCCTTTTTTCGAACCCTCTTAACGTCCATAGAGGGACAATAGTTCAATTTCGAGTCACCGTAATTCCTCAATAGCCAAGAGCGTGTCATAAATAAGGGACTTCCGAAAGGCCCGGCGCCCAGCCGGTACCCACATGCGAGAGGTACACGGGCCCGGAAGAACTTTCCCCTTCGTTGCTGAAATTCGGGAAACCTTCCCGCTCCGAGTGGCTCACTCCACCCTCGTTCTCGAAACGCGTGCTAAGGGCACAAGAACGGAGGTTGGTGGCACTCAGGGCATACGCTGATTGGAGCTTCGACTTTTTGACTTTAACCAATTAGCGTATCGTCTTGAGGTATGGAGGAGTAACAAGTCGAATTTCTCCATATGAAACTGAGTCAGTTCGGCGCCAGTATTCACAGTATTCACAATATTCACAGTAATCACAACACAACGCGTCTTAAATATCATTCACAGATGTGCCTTACAAGTATAATTCGTTATTCATTCACATTCACAAACGCACTTTATTCGTACCGCGTATCATTTCAACCGACGTCATTTCATATGATCGTATAGTGGACGTCATCATTCGGACGTTCCTTTGAGTTAGTCGCCGAAATTGGCAGGCGATACGGTGCAATCCGTCAATTCCGGAATCAGACAACCGGACAAGTGCGCACAATAAATTAATATGAAAGTTTAAGATCGACAGGCAATTCCACGTTATTGCATATATGGTATTTAATAGATTTTATCGTAATTAATATCTTAAATGCTAATATTGACAAAAACAGTCTAAAATTGTGACAAAACATCTATCTTACGGGAATAATACAATCTTCGATCAATTTTCTAGAAAATGAAACCTCGGTCAAGAAAGCTTTATACCAAATTTTTAATTTATTTGTCAATGAGGAATCACTTGTTTCTGCATGTTCTCTTGTATCATGAACTTCACTGCACCCTGTTTATGTAAGTTAGTATGTTTCTATTTGAGATTATTCAAATGAAGATCACTATTTGTTATGTTTATATAAAGTCTATTGCGAAGTAAGAATCAAAGCATATAATTTATGTTAAATTAAAAATGATTATATTTTTCATTAAGTTTTATTTAACAGTATTTACGTATATTGTGTATAGCGGTAGTTGTTGCGTCGCAAGATCTGTCAACTGTACTTTCGTACGTTTCGTAGGTGTCCCATTCTATAGAACTAAAGCGGCAAGCTTCTTAACCCTCCGCCTGCGGTCTCTGGGTCTTTCGCAACCCATGCTGAGAGTCCCTTGAAAACGTTAACGCATATAACGACGGGCGCTGTGTGGTAGGAAAAAAGTGACGATCGCACTAACACATATACGTTTCCGTCAGAGTGCCGAAGTAACGAAACCGACGCTGTGATGCCAGACCGGGTACCGGAGTTCTCACTTCACTATGCACACTACCGCAGAAGGCGTGTGTACGTGAGCTCAGCGTTTCATGCGATTTTGGAAAATCGAGAAAGAAAACAAATGAAAGTCTTTCTCTCTCGCTCCTGAAACGCTGAAATCCTACCTATGTGAAAAGCAAGCCTGCGGCACGGGTCGTACAAGATCTTGACTGCCTATCATTCTTATTATTCGAGATACAAGGATGTTCTTTTCTAATGAAAAAAAAATTTCGAAAAAATTTTTGTCGTGGAAAAACACGTTTTAATTTATATAAGCAAATAAGCGAATATACAGCATGAAAAGCATAAAAACGATGTGAGCAAAGTCGAATACTTATTTACACGTTAACAATGTCCAAAAATAAAATTAAATTGAAAATAAATGAAATTGATAACATTTTGGACATCGTTAATTCACATTATCCGAGAAAGGGGGGCGGAGGAAGGGATCCGCGATGCTGCTGTAACCCCAAACAAATTCCATAAACCATTGATTTTTGCACACGACACCATTCAGATATCGACCCGGAGAAACGGGACCACCCAGAAGCCGTAACCCTAGACAAATTCGATGACCAATCGATTTTTGCTCACGCCACCACTCGGATATTCACCCGGAGACAGGAATCGCCTAGAAGCTGATAAGAGAACAATATAAATACGGCAATCGATTGCCCAGCAGTCAGTCATAAGTTACGAGTCGCTAGCTAAGAGTCTAATAATCGCAAACCATCGCTCTGTATTTTAACTTTGTCTTTCAATAAAGAATAGTAAGAGTTGGGCTACGGCTCAACTCTATATTTTTTTTATATCAAGTCCCGATTTATTTCGTGACACTGCCGTCATCCGTGGCACATAGCCGTAATCTACGGTTCGGGTTAGGTTCACAGAACTAGAATATAGAATATCAGATGACATGAGAAATAGATGTGTATCATCTACTTCCATGGTCTGAGCTTTTTCTCCGTTGGCCTTTAATGCCGATTTCACAACGCTTTGATAGTGACCGAACCGAGCTTGTTACGTTCCTTGCTTTTTGTCAGGAAGCATGGAAATCGATCTTTCAGCATCGGTGTTTAAATTTAGAAGATATCTGATTGAAATTAATAATATTTGTAAACAAGGATATTTAAAAGAGCCCAAACTGTTTCGTTATCAAGATTGTTTTTCAAAAATTGTCGAAGTTCTTATTCACTAAATTCTGCTTATCATTTGCAAAATCCAAATGTAGCTTCGACCATTTATTTTTGCAAACCGTCTTCGTCGAAATCGCCGAATTTTTGCGCAATAAAGAGAACATTTCTGAAGGAAATATCTCTATCGTAGTTCATTAAAGCCAAAAGTAGTTCAAACACACATAATCTGCTGAGAAATTCGTCATCGATTGGCAATCGATTACGAATTTCGTTCGCAGCTGTGATATAAAATGTTATACAGTTTTGTCGTACGGCTTGGACGATGTCAGATTTGCCCTCTTCAGTTAATTGACGGAGGAAGGTATCACTCTATACCTATGTGAATACTATTAGATTGATTGTCGCATCTTGAAAAATCTATTAATCTGACTAAATTCATGTGCTTCAAAAGCTGGGGTTTTCAAATATTACTTAATATATTACATAGAAGTGATAATACTGTCTTTTGAAGCAAATGGATCCTTGTTTCTCGAGCTTGAAAAAATAAGCTTAAATTATTAAAAAAGTCGAGAACATACTTTAAGAAAAAGAGGTATGCTTTAGCTTCTGGATTTTGCATCATGATTAGTAGATGTTCCTCAGACTTCGTTTCCTCGCTTAAAATCAACTTCTTACTTGAAAAACTGTAGATACTGTATTTCTCTGCAGTGACTGTGAAGATTAATTCTGTACTGTTCGACCGTTAAATGTCGTGCAACGTAATCGTCAAAAACAAAACACAAGCGGTCGGAGAGCGTAAATTGTGATAAAATTTAAGGTCGGATCACGTTTATAGCCCAGGATTTCGACGGGTAAGAACGACATAGGTTTTTTGCCTAGTGTTTTTAATCGGTGCAACCAAACAGATACAGCATAAAAAGGAAAGACGACAAAAAACAAAAGAAGGTGCCGACGGGCGGGCAAAAACAAAAGCATGAACGTAAGAATACAGTTGGCAGCGATTAAGCAATATCCCTTACTTAAATCTAGCATCCAACACACTCCCCTAATCCTGACAACTTAACATACACCCAAGACTTTAACAAACTTCAAATGTTTTTTCGTTGTCAGACTCTTAGTTAACACATCAGTAACATTGTCCTTCAATTTTTTTAGTTTTGTAAAACCAACATGTCCCAACCTTTGATGCCAGAGATCATAATCTTCAATATTTGAAACGAGAGTTTGTTTTGCAGCTCGTCGACAATCCAAATGGTACAAACCATTGACTCGAATTCCAGTACCCAGCACTGTACCAGTTGTTTCAGAGTTACCATCATCAAAAAATGTACAACCATTCTTGGTAAACAAAACACTTACACCACGGTCAGTACACTGACTCACAGATAATAAAGTTGCGCTCAAACCAGGAACATACAACACATCAGACATGTTTCTAATTTTACCAGTCGTTGATAATCTCATGTCACCTATACCAGCAACAACAAGTCTACCATTATCGCCAACAACAACATCCTGATCATGTTCAACAGATTTGAAATTTTTAAGTAGTTTCTTTTCTGGTGACATGTGACCTTCGCACCCAGAATCAACTACAATAACATCTCTAGCAGTACGAGTAGACAAAGCACAAAGAAAGGTCTTTTTTGACCCTCCTTTCTTGTTCTTGTCATCTTCCGTCTTCTTGTTGCCATTCTGGTCAGCATCAGGCTTGAAATACTTGGGTTTTGGGCACTGCCTGATTCCATGTCCAAGTTCATGACAACGCCAGCAACGGATCCTTGATGAATCTCCATCCAACTTCTTGTTGGACTTGTTATTGTTAATTTTCTTTGCCGGTTGATTCTTTTTTGTGAACAGAACAGTACGTTCATTTTCTTCTGCTAGATCTCTTCTCTGACTATCGTCAAGAAGTTTGCCAATCACAGTATCAAGCGACATTTCCGCTTCACCAGCACAGAGTGTCATGACAATACTATCAAACTCATTTGGCAAGCCTTGGAATATCATGGCTATCAGATACTTGTCTTTAACTTCTTCTCCCAGAGATTTTAACTCTTGACCCAAAGAGGTTATGTGCGCTATATAAGCTTCCATATTGGGAAAGTCAACAAAGTTCACTCGGCACATAGAACGTATCAGGTGGATGTACCGCCAATGTCCTTTTGTTTCAAACTTAACCTTTAACAAGTCCCACACCTCTTTACTCGTCTTCGCATCTTGAACATACTGAAAGTTCCGAGGATCGACCATGAGGTTGAGATCAGCGAGAGCACGCTCTTCACGCCTTTCTTTCCCTTCATCATTATCAGTTCCTTGAACAGCTTTCCAGACGCCCGTACGTCGAAGATAGTTGGTCATGAAGAATGACCAGTTTTTGTAGTCTTCACGCCCTTTTAACTTGGCGATTCCGAAGTTAGCTGGTCCGGGAACGGCTTCAGACATCTTGATCCCCTTGCACGAGTATCACACAAAAAACACGGAGTCTAATGAATTACAAACCAATCGCCACTCAAAATACCTGAACTCTCATAAACTACGAATCTGGGCCCATAACCTGTGATAAAATTTAAGCTCGGATCACGTTTATAGCCCAGGATTTCGACGGGTAAGAACGACACAGGTTTTGGCCTCGTGTTTTTTTAATCGGTGCAACCAAAAAAGATACAGCATAAAGAAAGGAACAAAAAACAAAGGAAGGTGCCGACGGGCGGGCAAAAACAAAAGCATGAACGTAAGAATACAGTTGGCAGCGATTAAGCAATATCCCTTACTTAAATCTAGCATTCAACATAAATCACGCGGATTCTCAATTATACAACGAATTTTTTCAATGACCTATGTCACTAGAAATTAGTATTATTATGAGTTGATGTATATATAGTTTCTTTGAATTTCGTAACGAATATTACCACATTATAGAATTGCATGCCCAATTGTTTGCATTTCCCTCCTGATGGAAGAAATCACCACCTTCCCGCGGTTTCCATCGAGCGGTAACGAACATGTTGTATGTTATTAATTTGTAAATATAAAATCAAGTCAAACATATATTATTCTATCGAAGGTTATTATAACATGCACGATAGTGGCCAAGAGTGGATACTCATTTTCACAACTTTAATTAAACTGGAGTATCAAAGTATTTATCGTTTAATAATCTACATACAGTGCTGGACAAAAGTATTGGCACAGCATGATTGTTCTGATACAAACGCTTATAATTATGAAACAAATTGAGAAAAAGAATAAATTTTTTAACACATTTATTTATTTATTATTCTAGTTTATTATTTAACAGAAACAGTAACATAAATAAAGTGACATGCGAAATAATAACAAAAACATATTTATTGTGTGTTTTAAACATGGACATAAGTATTGGCACATTGTATAAAATCTAGTGTAGTTGCATCTGCCCAAAAAATTTTCGATTGTCACCTGATGGTATAGGTAGGGGATTTCCCGATAGTCATTTTTTCTAACAATCTTTCTAAAATTCAGTTGATTAGCAACATAAAAAGCGTAACAAGTAATAATGTCGAGAAAAGGGAAAGAAACTACCATTGAAGAGAGAAGTATAATATTAAATTTGTATAAAATGCGGAAGTCTTATACTGAAATAGCAAAATGTGTTAATAGAAGTCGATTCACTATTAGAAATGTTGTAAAACGATTTGAGAATCAATCAGATTTCAAAAGTAAGAATCGAAGTGGACGTCCGTCGAAATTAACGGTCAGAGAAAAACGGAAAATTGTAAAGGCAGTGAAAATAAATTGTAAATTAAACTCATCACAACTTAAAGCAATGTTAAATGAAGAAAATCAAAAAGAAGTAAGTTCGAAAACTATACGGAGAGTATTGAAAGATGCGGGGATAGTCTGCGTGTGTTGTACGCAGGAAACCATACGTATCCAAAAAGAATCGGAAATTAAGGAGAGAATTTGCAAAAGACTTTATAAAAAGGATCCCATATTTTGGAATAACGTACTATTTTCAGATGAAAGTAAATTTAATATATTTAAATCAGATGGCAGGGTATTGGTTTGGAGAAAGCCAAATACGGAAATGGATCCCCAAAATTTACAAGCCACCATGAAACATGGAGGAGGTGAAGTCATGGTATGGGGTTCTAATGCAGTGTCTGGGGTTGGTGAATTAGTGTTTATAGATGAGATTATGGAAAAGTATATATATTTAAATATATTAAAGGAAAATTTATTTAAATGTGCTGCGAAATTAAATCTCCCGCGAGATTTTTACTTCCAACAAGATCACGATCGAAAGCATACTCCCTATATTGTACGACAATGGATCGTTTACAATACTGCTCATACGCTAAATACACCACCCCAGAGTCCAGACATGAATCCCATCGAATATGTTCCGAAGGAATTAGAAAGGAGAATTAGAAAACATAATGTAACAAATTAAAAACCAACTAAAAACGGTAATTTTGCAAGAATGGAACAATATAGAGCCACAATTTATACAAAAATTGGTGTCTTCAATGCCAAACCGAATGAAGGAAGTTATTATGAAGGAAGGAAGACCAACCAAGTATTAATTTTTAATTTCTAGGTACTTTCAATCATTTGTGCCAATACTTTTGTCCACATTTAAAACGCTCAATAAATATGTTTTTGTTATTATTTCGCATGCCACTTTATTTATATTACTGTTCCTGTTAAATAACAAACCAGAATAATTGTGAAACAGGATTTAATAACTCCAACGCCATCCTGTATATTTAAATATTTAAGGAGTTCTTTTGTTTTTACTGTCTTTATCAATGTTCATTGTGATTACCTTATTGTGTTTCTATGAAAGCCATGTAGGCAACATTAATATTATAATATTCAATACTCTGTTATAATAAACTAAGTTTACAAGAGTTTGGGCTCCTCATTTTTTCCAACAATGGTTATGGGCCCAGGGTTATGTAAATTTATGTAAAATACCTGATACAAGTGATATATATAGTTTTCGTGTTCCATAAAAAAGAAATGTTAAATTTGGCACGTTTTGATCCTCTAACCAGAAATAATTATAATACGTGGAAGTTACAGGCAGAAGCACTGCTTATTAAAAACGATGGTTGGGCATATGTGAATGGAGCAATTCCAAAGCCGGCAGCAAAAGCGAACAAACAAGAGCCCACATCCTCACAAACAGATTGGATTCAGAGAGATCAGAAAGCAAAGTCTGACATTATACTTTCAATAAGTTCATCTGAGTTACAACATGTAAAAGGATGTGAGACATCTCGACAGGTATGGTTAAAATTAGAAGGGATATATGCTTCAAAGGGACCTGCACGTAAAGCTACATTTTTGAAACAGTTAATTCTTCATAAAATGAGAGAAACTGATGATGTACGTGATCATTTAATGAAGTTTTTTGAAGCAGTTGACAAGCTAGCTGCTATGTCTGTTGATGTTAATAATGATTTGTTAACCATATTGTTGTTATATAGTTTACCTCCATCATTTGAAAATTTTAGATGTGCTATAGAGAGCCGAGACAACCTGCCTAGCCCAGACAATTTACGAATAAAAATAATAGAAGAGAATGATGCCCGAAAATCAAATACATTTTGAAGATTCAAAAATAAAGTTGTGGCATAATAGATTAGGGTATTTGAATGCAAGAGATATAACCGAATTAAGTAAACGAGAACTGATACCTAAAGTGCAATCAACATTAATGAATTGTACAACATGCCTACAAGCAAAATTGACAGCTCTTCCATTTACCAGAAGGACAAATTTATCTACACAAAAGCTTGAGATTATTCACACAGACTTGTGTGGACCATTTAGAATAGCATCGCTTGGCAATGCAAGATATTTTGTCATATTCATAGACGACTGTACTCGTTGGTGTGAAGTTAAGTTCCTTTCGAAAAAGAGTGATCTATTAAATGTGTTTAAAACATACAAGAATCTTGTTGAGAAACAAACCGGAAGAAAAATCAAATCTCTTCAGTCGGATAATGGAACAGAGTATTGCAATAAAGAATTCGATTCCTTCTTGACAGAGCAAGGGATACAGCGGAGGCTAACGATTCCTCATACACCTCAACAGAATGGAGTCGCTGAAAGGAAGAATAGAACTTTAGTTGAAATGGCCCGATGTATGATGCTTCAATCGGGGTTGTTACCTTCGTTTTGGGCTGAGGCTATAGCTACTGCAAACTTTTTAAGGAATCGATGTCCAACAAGATCACTTGGTGGAAAAATACCATTAGAGGAATGGACAGGAAGAAAATTAAAATTAAGTTTCTTGAGAACTTTCGGAGCTAAAGTTTATTTTCTAAACAAATCTCCAAGGAAAGATAAATTTGAATCACGAGGAATAGAAGGAATTTTTATAGGATACTCATCTGAAGCCAAAGCATATAGGATTTGGGTACTAAAGGAAAGAAAAGTGATTGCTACACGCGATGTGAAGTTTATTGATGAACTTTTTAATCAAAGGAACTTAGAAGCTGTTGGTCGATCTGCGATGAATGACGACAATAATGACGAAATAAATGATAACAAGCAGTACTGGATTGAACTTGAAAAATATCCATCCCTTCCCGATGAGGATAAAGAAGAAAAATCAGAGTTAAGAGATATTAATGGGTCTCCTGAAATGATACAAGGGCAAAGTCAGAGTCAGGATGAAATGGAAACGCCGCAACAAATCGGAAGCAAAAGAGGTCGTGGTAGACCACGAAGACTTTTTACTGGAAATAGAGGTCGACCTAAGCTAATTTATAATCAAGTTCCTTCACCAAGTTCTGCAGAACCTAAAGAAGAATTGTTTGTAGAGCCTGATGATATATCATCGAGTACCGAGGATGGTGTGTTTCAGGATCCTCTAGAAGCAGTTGGAGCTAATGTAGCTGAAGTTGATTTGGAACACGCATTGAAAGGTTCCCATTTTCATGAGTGGAAAGAAGCATTATACTCCGAAGTAAAGAGTCTAATACAAAATGACACATGGGAGATTATGAAGAGACCATCAAATCAAAATATTGTAGGTTGCCGATTTGTTCTAACGAACAAGTACAACTCAATTGGAAATTTGGAACGTAGAAAGGCCAGATTAGTTGCAAAAGGATACTCACAGAAACCAGGAACAGATTATAAGGAAACGTTTGCACCCGTTGCAAGATTTAGTTCATTCAGATTAATTATTGCATTAGCGGCTAAATACAGTCTTCCATTATATCAACTCGATGTAGAAACGGCATTTTTGAATGGGGAGATTAAGGAAGAAGTGTTTATGGAAAAACCAAGTCTACTTGAAGACATATTAAAAGAAATTGTACAAAGAAAAGACAAAAAGGGGCAAATATATAACGAAGCAATTAAAATGCTAAAACAATTAAAGCACAGGGATTGTGTATGTCGTCTCAAGAAGGCAATTTATGGGCTCAAGCAGGCAGGTCGTCAATGGCACTTGAAATTAAATGAAAAACTTTTAAGCTTAAATTTATTACCTACGCATGCTGATCCCTGTATTTATAAAGGTAAACGAGAAAATGATATTATGATTGTTCTAACTTATGTCGACGATATAATAATCGCCTGTAGAAATGAGCAATGGACTAATGAGGTAAAAGATGAAATCAAGAGGAGTTTTAGAACCAAAGATTTAGGACTGGCTAACTACTGTTTAGGGATTCAGATAAAGCAATCAAAAGATAAAATTATAATTTCTCAAGAGAGATATGTAAAGGAAATATTGTCTCAGTTTAAAATGAACGATGCCAATCCGGTATCTACGCCAATGATTGCAAGAGTGTCGTTAACTAAAGGTCCAAGTAATAAATTGGAATCCAAGGAGAAGCCTTATCGACAATTGATTGGATCTTTAATGTTCTTAGCAGTAGCCACACATCCTGATCTTGCTCATTCAGTGAGCATGTTAAGTCAGTTCAATGACTGCTATAGTGATGAGCATTGGACTGCTGCTAAAAGAGTGCTTCGATACTTAAAAAATACTATAAACATTGGTCTTATTTTTAGGAAAGAAAGTCAGGGAAGTTTGATCGGTTATGTTGATGCAAACTGGGGAAGTTGTCCGATGGATAGAAGATCGTATACAGGGTATGTTTTTTTGTTGAGTGGCTCTGCGATAAGTTGGGAGTCACGAAAACAGAGAACTGTAGCTCTTTCGACCACCGAGGCTGAGTACATGGCACTAACTGAAGGAGTAAAGGAAGCCATGTATCTGCAAAGTTTTCTAGGAGAGCTAGATTGCAAAGAGCTCAGTCAAACAACGCTGTTATGTGACAACAGAGGAGCAAATCTGCTTGCTAAAAATGCAATGTTTCACAACAGAAGCAAGCATATAGATATTCGTTATCATTTTATACGCGATGTATTCAGAAATAAAGATATTAATTTACAGTATTTACAAACAGAGGAAATGACTGCAGATATCTTTAATAAGGCTCTACAAGTCTCGAAACATGTTAAATGTATGAACTTGTTAGGAATGCTGTCTAACTGAATGTATATATATTTATGATTATCTCTGATGGCGTTTGTGTTAAGGGAAGGTGTGAAACAGGATTTAATAACTCCAACGCCATCCTGTATATTTAAATATTTAAGGAGTTCTTTTGTTTTTACTGTCTTTATCAATGTTCATTGTGATTACCATATTGTTTTTCTATGACAGCCATGTAGGCAACATTAATATTATAATATTCAATACTCTGTTATAATAAACTAAGTTTACAAGAGTTTGTGCTTCTCATTTTTTCCAACAATAATAAATAAATAAATGTGTTAAAAAATTTTTCTTTTTATCGATTTATTTCACAGTTATAAGCATTTGTATCAGAACAATCACGCTGTGCCAATACTTTTGTCCAGCACTGTATGGTTAAATACATTTTATGCTTAAATATAAAACAGATTTTTAAGTTTGCGAAATAAAAGGTAGTCCTGTAACTTGTAAGGGTCATCATTATTTTTGAACAAATTTTACCCAAAATTTAACCAGATCTTAAAAGGAAAATATAAAATTTCACTGAAATCTATTCAACCGTTTTGGTAATCGTTTTAACAAATGCGTGAAACTGAAAAAATCTCATTTTTAAATAATCAAAACGTGATCAGGGGGTCTTAAAATGCGTTTTTCGACGACAAAAATTTTTTCGAAATTTGTTTTCATTACAAAAGAACATCCTTGTATCTCGAAGAATAAGAATAATAGGCAGTCAAAATCTTGTGCGGCCCGTGCCGCAGGTTTGCTTTCCACATAGATTGGATTTCAGCACTTCAAGATCGAGAGAGAAAGACTTTTATTTGTTTTCATTCTGGATTTTCCAAAATCGCATGAAACGCTGAGCTCACGTACACACGCCTTCTGCGGTAGTATGCATAGTGAAGTGAAGTGTTCTCGAGAACTCCCGTCCCCAATCTGGCATCACAGATCAGTAGGCGAGATTGAGATGTGAAAATATGGCTGCAATCAGATTCAGACCGGAAGGGTGTTGGAAGTGTAAACTGTGTGATCAAGAGGAGGAAAATTTTTATTATATATGGGCATGTGAAAGAATGAAAGGAAAGGTTGATGAGGAAACAGAGAATTTGGTTGCGAACGTAGAAACAATGACTAGGAAGAGTTGTTAAATAAACTGTTAGGGCAGAATTTAGATAGAGAGTTATGTCGCAGGGAAACGATGAAAATAAGGATTTAATCAAATCCCTAAGGTATATGATCAATTCACGGAAGATGTTAAAATAACAACTCTGTGGGGTGATTCCCCTGGAGGAAGTAAGCGATTTGATCAAATCCCTTAGCTGCTTTAATGAAAAGATGAAATAAACAAGTTAGAACTTGCACAGCTTTCTGTATTCTTTATATCTGTTTCATCTGTATGTTCTAAGTTGAATACTGATGCTTCATTAAAATGGATTTTTGTTGCTTATGTATGAGTATAATAAATTGGTTTATTGTTTATTATGTTGTTTGATCTGTAATTATTTTTTTCTTCCAATATAAGTTTACATGTATACAGAGTGTCTTGTTTAAGTGAATACAATGGGATATCTTGGAAGCAATTGAAGTTACCAAAAAGATGTTCACACAAAAGTAATTTGGTATGATGGGCAACATGTAGTATTAATAGTTTTATGGTGGAATAATGGAAGAGATTTCAAGGTCAATTTAATTTTCTTTAATGGAATGCTATATTTTTGTTTTAAAATATAACCGCAGATACTTAGGCAAAATCAAAAAGATGCAGCACCATATCATCATTTTGAATTCAATAAAGGTAAATTGTCAACATAGAGCCTTACCGTAATAATTTGATACGGAGCCGGTCGACACTGCTAGCTGTCAGCCGTCGATCGATACAATACGTAAATATAAGCTAACAATTTACCTTTATTGAACTCAAACTGATATTGTGTAACACTTTTTTGGATTCCTCTGAGTGCCTGCTGTTATATTCTGAAAAAAAAGAAGTTATTAGGAGTTATAATTTTGGATATATTATTATGTTGAAGTGTGTATTATTATGGTTATTAATATTGTTATTACTATTATTTTGCTAACATCATATTATTTTATCAGGAAAAAGTAATGTATTAAATTGTTTATGTACCAGGATTATAAATTCGCAAAAACATATGCTTTTCATAGTACAATCAAGTTTTAATTAATTAAATAACAAAAACATGTAATATTTCTTCTATAAATACAGAATTAACGACATACATTAATGAATGGATTTATCTTAAAATAACGAAATATAAATTGGCTGTAAAATCAGTCTAACAAGGATATAATACTAAGCATAATACTACTTGGAGCTTAATGGTTTTTAAACAAATTTTTCGATAAATATGAGTAATATAATACACTTGCAATTACTTTAAAAGTTGTGACACGTAAATTTTGTATAATGTAGCTACTGAGAAAATCAAAACGTAAATGCTACAGTTAATGTTGCACTGGACAGCGTAACATTCCGTACATTAGGTACGATGATTTATTATTATTCTTCATAATCTATGTGCTATTTACTTAATATTGTGTTGTATGTATTATTGATTCTTAATTCAGTTATTTAAGCACTGCAATCCTGTAAAATAAAAGTTACATTTGTGTAAACCATACATGCATAAAATACTTACCACCGATATTTATTTGATTAAAACTTAATTTCTTGAATGAAACATAATCCACTTTTGTATCCATTTATTACCTAATAATAATTAATAGAAGTTAATTTATGTTGAACCTGGTTGACTGGTAGTTCTACATTGTGCTTCAGATACTCGAAGTTTTTCGAGCCTATGCAATGGATCCATTAGGCTTTTTTCTTTAGAACCGACAGATTCTGTTGTTTCTGTTGAATTTATTTATATAAGGATAGTAGTAAAATCATTTCAATATATTATATTCAGTATTTACCTGTTGAATATTGCTTGTTAGATTGCGTTATAAGATTCTGATTTTTTCGCGCATGATCAATATCCCTCAATCCTTGTTCTATAAAATCTTGGAAAAACTGATGCGACTTCACCAAAAAAGGTTGCACATCGGCTTCAGGATATTGAAGTTTAAAATCATAAAGTTGCATCAAGCCCTGTAAAATGCACACAATTATCATAGTATAAAAAAAGTTTACTAAGATAATATGAAGAATACATTATTTATTAATGTATATACTTCTTGTGTATGTTCTTTAGATCCAATTTTTTTAAATATTTCGGATAATTGTTGATGGGTGAATTTTGATAAGTGTTCTTGAGTTTTTCCAGTGCTACTGGTTGTTCCAATTGTCCTAGGATTGCTATTAATTTCGTCTGGTTTGAAAGTCTTAAATATTATGTAAAATTAAAATTTGTTATATTTTATAATGTCTATTATTTTACAAATATTTAATTAACTAACCGCAATTAGTCTGATGAGATAAAAATGTAATTCCGACTCATTTGTATCATTTATTCGGGTTAAATGACTCAGTATTGTACTACCTTTTACACGTGTCATGCTATGGAGAATTGTTTTAATTGTTCGTAATGGAATGTCAGATTTTTGTTTCTTCCACCATATACTCGGATAGTCCTATAAATTATGTGTTCATAAATATTTATTTCAAATAAAGTTGGATATATACACATACAACAGAAAAAGTGTACCTTAAGAAACCGATGTACTTCTAAAAGTATAGTATCATAATCTAAGTCTGCAGCCCAATTAGGAATCGTTTTCACTATTTTCCACAAGCACTTCATAACTAACTCTTCATATTTTGATGGAGTAGTAGACTCAGCACATCCATGAAGTAATTTTATTAAAACACTAAGCATTAAAAGAATTAAAAAACATATGTAGTTAATAAGTTAAATACATATCAATTTTAATAATAACACAAAACTTTTATAAAGTAATTACCATATGATAGTAGTATGGTTTGAGTTATCTATTATTTTACAAACAATGTTGTTAATTACACGATAATAGACAACTGATTGATGTAAATGATTCAATTTGTTCTCTGCTAACAAACTGATCATTTGATCCACAAGTTCCTTTAAATGTATCAACGGAACATTTTTCCCAAGAATTCCAGTATCATAGAACTATAAACAATTTTACAGTTAATGCAACTTATAATGTGCTACTTCACACATATTATGCAGTTAATTCTTACCGCTAGTAAAACCATAAAAGTATTTCTAAAACCTTTAGATATATCTACTCCTTCTTGTTGTAAAGGATAAGTTTGTAGAAGTTTTAATTGCATATTTATTGAACCAATAAATTTATCTTCTTTAGATTGTAAACTCAAAATTTGATGAGATTTTATTAACTATAAAAGTATTATAAATTATGAATATAAGTAGATTAATACAAAAATATGTATATATTTTAAATACGAACATTATCTATACTGTTCATTGATTGTATTGCAACAGCCAAATCTAGACTAGCCATTGCAAGAATTTTACGTTCAAGGCTGTCCTCTTTGCTGGCATTAGAGGTGTTCAACTGTTGCTGCATCATTGATGCAGATTTCGATACCAACAATTTTGGAGGTATTATAGGAATTACTCTGAAATGTTCCAAAATATACTATCTTATCATTTTTAATCGAAAATAATTACTTACGGCACTTTAGGTGGACTCGACACATTTTTTAGAGTTTCATCCAAATCTGTTAAATCAATTTCTTGAAGAACGGGAATCTTATACTTCACAGGTGCATTTAATTCAATTCTTCGTAAGAAATCCATATCGAGTCCAAATGGACCTGATATTTTTGGTGGTATCGATGTTACAGAGCCCCTAAAAATTAAAGTAATTAAAATTAATGACATTTATTACACATGTAACATTAATATAACATTTTTGAACATCTTTAACAAACCAGTTTCAAATTCTAAGTACTATATTTTATAAATTTAAAAAATATTATATTTATCAAACAATAAATATAAGACATCTACATTCAATAATAACATGAAATAAATTCACACAACTTTAGTGGAAACAAATTAATCTATTAATAAATAATTGCATGTTATTATTTTCCAATATACTTGCCACCATACATATAAAGAACATTGAAAACAAATCAGAAGAAGCAAAAATGTTCTGATACTGTCTTTATGATCATTTGAAGGGGAGATATTTATTTCTGCCATTACATTTGCAGTATCTGTTGTGTGTGACCAGAAGAATCAGTAAAAGCAAATTCATGCGAATATGAATTAAAAAGAAAAGTAGAAGTAATAAAATAAAATTATCAAAAATATTCTATTAAAACTGTTTAATAATAGTATTAATAGTTTTATTATCATTAAAAGTAATAAGTATTAAACAAAACAATAGTATTAAAAGAGATAAAGTTAGTTACGTGTAATATAAATAATAAATATCGTAATGTAAAAATTTTAACATTAAAAACAATTTTATTTACGAGAATAGTTAAAAAATATTAACGTTTTAATGCAAAAATATACAAACATGTAATATTATACTTACAGTTCATTTGGTGGAAGTGGTGCAGAAGGCTGCAGCTCAGATATTTCTTCTTCATTTTCTTCTTCATATTCTGCTTTAACATCTACATTAGAAGGAACAGATGTGTTTGTAGGTATGGAAAGTCTGTTGGGAGAAGCCGATTTTATTGGGCGATTTTTAGCAGCTCTTTTAATGCGCTCATCCAATAATGATTGATCTTTTTCAGATATCTAAAAGTAATAAATTATTGCATAAAAATATCAATATCATAATTACATAGTAAAAAAATTCTAATTAAACGTCAGTTAAAAAATGAGCATCACCTGACCAATAAGTTTGTATATTCTTTCTCCTTGAAGAAAATACGCTTGAACAATACAATTTAAAGCGGCATTTCGAACAGAATTATCGCGACTAGCTATTTGTTTTGCAATTTCTTTCAACGCCGCAGATGTTGATGGTTGACAAACGGATAACCCATAATTTTCAATAAAAGAACCCAATTGATCTAAGCATTCTATGAACACATGTCAATTATGTGACACTTGCTAATTCCATCTTTTATATTTCCTTTTCAACTATAATATTTACCTGTTCTCTGTCGAGCATTCTTAGATTTCAAACCTTCCATGATATAAGAAAATAATTTGCTTACTGGATATACCAATGCTATTTGTTTAAACAATGCACGAACTCCATTTCGGACTGCATCTTTTGGATCACCAATCTAAACAAAAATTTATTGTACACTTGAATGTAAATCTGTGTTAATAAGAAATGTAATAAAATAATAATACTACTGAATTAGATAAAATAAAATAATTTACTTTGATAATTAGATATGGAATAAACGATGCGGCTTCATTTTCCAACATATGATACTGCTTTTCTATTAATAAATTAAATACTAATCGTAGATACTCTAAACCTTTTAATAATACTGAAGGATTTGTGTCAAAAAATCTTAGTGTTAACCACTTGAGAATAAGGTCTAAATTTGATATCAATGCTTTGCTATTATCAGGCAGATCCTAGAATATATAAAGATATTAAAAAATAGTAAATAATTATAATATTTTTATATTACAATAAAATATTAATCTTTATTAACCACTCCAACTCGATGAATTTACAATACTTTTATTCACATGGCATTGACTGCTGACTGTTTAAAAAATAAAACATTGCATAACTCGCCTCTTGACAACATTTTAATTTTGAAGTATGGTTTTCATTATTGTATTTAGGATCGAATAAAAAATTAGTTTGCTTTGCTTTTTTTTTAAATATAAAACTTAAAATACTACAAACTTACAAGAGATAAAATTTCTTTATATCTTTATATATGTAAATAAAATAAGAAAAATACATATATAAAATAGAATAAATTTCCAGAATAAATTATACAGTATGAAGTAAAAATTTTATAGATGTAAATTAGAACATGTTATGTACATCTATCGGGTTAGAGAGATTAAAACAGACAAATGCAACGAGTAAGTGCTTAAAATAATTACCTCAGTTAATGCCTCGATAGCTTTAAGATGATATCTAAAATCTGAATGAAACATATTTGCCAATAAAGTTTTGTTCACGTTTGCAGTACTCATAAGTTCTTTTAAAAGTTCAACGAATTCTTTTCTAGGTGCTGTGAAATTCCATTTCAAGACCTTTAACTTTTGTTCATCGATCACCCTTTGATGTTTAAGATTATTGGTAGCCAATAAAGGACTTACATCCACATAATCATCCTTCTTACGAGCACTACCTGGCTTTGAAGTTGGTTTACTTTGTTTAAATTTTGCAACTACTTTTACAGTTTTCGAAGTTACAACACTTTTAACAACTTTTTGATTGTTCTTTTCTGGTGCTTGTTTTTCCGGTAGAGGTTTCATAGGCAAATTCGGTCGTGATTTATCTAACGCAGCAAGTACTACTGTTCGTGATCCAGGTTTTAGTTTTTCTGTATTCCTAGCCATTATTTCATAAGAAAGATGAATCATAAATCCTAAAACTGCTTCTTGAGCATTTTTTCTTACATCAGAATTACGATCTTCTAAATTATTATATAAATATGGAAGACATACAAGAAGTTCTTCTTTTGATATTTGTTTTACAGGTATCAAGGGTAATTTTTGTGCTAGCCAACTCCAAACCTCAGATCTAAGTATGGGAGACCCAGATTTTAAAGCATCTCCAATCATTTCACCATCAAAAAATTCTTTGTATCCACATTGATCTCCCCATGTGTTTATGCAAGAAATAGCTGCAGTTCTAATCCAGTTTTTATTATCGCCCAAACATTGTAGAAAACCAGGGAAAAGGACTCGAACATGTTGCTTTGTTGGAGAACCCATGGCTACAGCTAATGTTTGACATATGCCTAAAGTTGACTGAGCTATTTTACTATTACTATCGATCAGTCGTAATGCTAAACCTTGCGGTAAATCACCAATCGAGCCTTTTATGAATTTTGCCTCCGATATAATAGTATTCACTTTTTGTAAACCTTCATTTCGTACCTAATTTAAATAAAAATTATTTGGTGATTTTTCGTTTCAGATGTCAAACAGTATTATATTTACCTTCCAGTTTTTATCGGATAATTCGTTAAGAAGACTTTCTGTAATTTGATTACTAATATCAACACGTGGAATAAGATTATTAATATCAAATTCACTGTTACTACTTAATTTTGTATGCATTTCTATATCTTCATCATCATTGCTTATTTTATCCTTTTTGTTTTTCGTTCCACGAACTGGTACAGGTGGTGTCTCACCATTATGCTAAAATACAATAATTTATATTAACAGGATTATTACCATTACACATACAAAATTATTACATATTTATCATAATCAATAATTTATCATTTTAATAACAACCTTACCTTTTCACATTCCTGTTCAATTTGTTGACGCAAAGCAGGTTTCTCATTGTCAAAAAACATGAGTAATGGTTTACCCATAAATAAATATAATATGCCTAACAGTGTAATAGCTGCAGTATGGACACTAGGGTTTGTAGCAGTAACTGCTTTCTTAATATTTTCCATTAAAGATTTGACATTGATACTAAAACATATGTATTGCATGTTACATATATACATTATTTATAGAAAAATTTATTAAATAAATTATCACTTACACACAACCAAATTCTATGAGACCTCGACATAACAATGCTAATGTTTCTAGTTGAACTGTAGGATTTTTTTGATTAAACGCAAATGCTACTATTTCATCTGCCACATATTCCAAACTTGTCGCTTCTGCTATTGCTAAAAGAGTTTCGCTTGCAATTGTGCTATTTTTCGCGTCTCCTAATTTTTCAGTTATATCCATAATACAATATTCACAGACAGTACTACAAAAAAATGTAATTATATAATAACATATAACTATATACTTAATCCTTAAATATTATTATAATACAATATTAAATATAAATCATACATTGAAAATGTAAAGTTTTCTGCTAAAAACTTTACTATTTCTAATCGTAATTTCAAAACTTGAAAATTCTTATCCTTAAAGCCTGGTTTCTTCGCTAAAATTCGAACTATCACTTGTGTTGGTACTTCTGTTGGATCGATTTGTTTTACAAACTACAACAATGTTATATTATTTGTTAATTAATATTAACTATAATATTAATATTAATATCGCGTGTACCGTTATAAATTGCATAAATATTCTAACTACCTCTAGAAGTTGTTCAGCTGCAACTAAACGTGTTTTCCAATTACTATCAACGAGACCAGAAAGAATATCACCTGGTAGAAGTTGGATAGCCATTTCTTCTATTTCTTCAATACTATAATTCCTTTCTGTTTGAAGTTTAGTAGGGGATAACTTTTTAGAAACAACTGTAACGAGTAATCAAAATGAAACGATTACATTTTCTATTAATGTACTAAATTTTAATGTCTACCTAAATTAGTTAAAGAGGAAGCAGATGGTTTCTTAGAAGGAAGTCTTTTAACTGTACTAGTATTAGGTCTTCCCAAAGCTTTTAACTCTGGCTCTTTGGTTTTTGTCATTGATTCAATTTTACTTGGGGCTGTATTTGGTCTTTCTGTAACCACTTTTGATGTACTAGGAACTTTAACATGTATGACAGCTTTTTCTGCGCATTCTTTTATCTAATAAAGAAAAATGAAACACATGCAGGAAGTTTAATTACTCTTAGATTAAAATTAGTGAAATTTTTATCATAAGATACCTTAGCCATTTTTAAGTTATCTATATCTGTAAGAAATGGCATCATAGATTTTTCACCAATTAATTTAGTAGCTGTGCCTAGAGCCTCAGCGGAACTATCTCGAACAGTTGGATCTAAAGCAAAGAAAGTAGTAGATATATATTTAAATAAATCTTTAAATAATACATTTCAAAACATACCTGGTTCATTCAAAGTTTTTAGAAGTACACCAGTATAAGCTTTTAATAATTTTTTATTTAAACTTAGCGGTGGGGTACGTGAAAAACATCGTGCTAAATAAGCAGCAGTTTCTGCTTTTACTGCAGGATTTTTATTTTCTAACGCAGCAAGTGTATCATCTAATATAGTATCAATAGATACCTGATATATGTATAAAAAGTAATATTACAATATTTGTACAAAGTATACTACTTGGCTCAATTGAATCTCACTTGATTTTATTTGTTATTTATACTTACACTAAGGAAAATAGCATCAGCAGCTTCTCTAAGTGCTTGTACTACATTTTGCTTCTTTTCACGAAACTTTTCTAAAATTGATGAAAGACATACTGTTGCATAAGATTGAAACCGTTTTTTGAGACCAGTTGCTAACCCTGCTAGACATTTTCCAGCTAATGCAACAACTAGTACATTAGTATCTTTGGATATGATCTGTTTATAAAGTTTAAAAATAAATAAAATAGCAATAGTTGTAAGACAAGAATAACATATATATTACATACCTTTTTTAAAGCCCTTACTACATCTCCATAATCACCATTCTCCAATTTAGGGTTTTTTACAAGAGTTTCTAAGGCTTCTAAAGCCTCTTTTCGCTCTTGCCATTTTTTTGCTTCAATTTTTTCATAAAAATCTTTTGGAAGTTTGGAAAGTAGATCAACAGGTTCTAATAATTCATAAGGATCAATTTCTGGAGCTGAACCACAATCAGTGTCATCTTTTCCACCTTAAACATAACAAAAGTTTTTAATTAAAAATAAGAACATAAAATCATTGCATGTAATTTCAAAATTCCTCACCTTCACCAATATCACTTGCAGAATCTATAACACATATAGCTTTTGGTTTCTGTGATTTTAAAAATCGAATAGGTACAACCTTTTCTTGTTTTAAATTATTAAATTCTGTTTCTAATTCTGTAATTTGTACTGGCTTTAATGTATTCAGCTGTTGTTTCAAAGGAGCACCTATCCATCTATATATTTGTAAAGCAACATATGAAATAAACATTTATCAACAAATCTCATGTTATATTAAAGCAATACCTATAAATTTCTATAACCATGAATTTGCCTTCATCTCTAACAGTTTTGTCTCTATCTTCAAGAAAACCAGGAATCTTTTTTACTAAAGGCTTTATATTAATTACTTTTGGTCCAAATTGCCTATGAAAGAAATCAATAAAGAAGCTATATTAGTTATATCAATGCAATACAATAAATGTTAAACAACATCCTATTCTTAATTCTTATAATTAATAGAACATATAACATTGTACCTTAAAGCCAATGTTAATGCAGAAATACATGCAGCAACAATTTTTGGATTTTTTGCTTCTGTGCCTTTTAATAATTCTTCTTGAACAGCTTCATGCTTTTCAATTTCTATATACATCAATGTTATTTGCACTGCCAACTCTTTTGTCTTAGTTTTTGGTGCAGCAATACATTTAGCAACTATTCCACTCATAACTTCACCAACTGTCCTATAACATTAGGTTGTCAAAGGGCTTAAAATATTATCAAAATATATCACAAAGATATATGCTAAGAATCTTCATTAATTTAAATGTTTAATTATTTTGATACATAATACCTACTTTCCTGCTACTGCAGCATTTTCAATAAAAGCTAATACTGCTTCTAGTCCTTTTTCTTGAGCAGCTGCATTACTATCCAATACAAACTTCTTAATAAATCCTAAAAATTTATTCCACTCTGGAGACTTTTCATCGTCGATACATTGGAATGTGTTCACGCATTCCTTATATCCATGCAAGCGTGCTCTCCACAACTATATAGTGCCAATGATTAAAAAAATAATTTGAAAAATCATCCATGTTACATTAAATATTAAACCAAAATATTATTCTGAAATATATTACCTTATGCAAGCATCGTTCTTCTAATGGTAATTTAACATATTCAGTGTCTTGTTCCATGTTTTAAAATCTATGTAGACAATTAATAAAATACTTTGATTTCTTTTAATAAATCATATAAATGTCATAATAATAAATCTACAATCTATACAATCTCTTCAACACAATCTATAGCAAATATATACATATACATATAAGTTTAACATGATACAATTATGGAAAAATATAAAGATATTAGACTAAACTCTTGTTAAATATCATTTTTAGTTGTATAAATAAAGAATTGCCATAAGCTGAAAGCCAGTTAGGCCTATGATGAGCTTTCTGTGACTGTTCAATCTTTACATTTAATTTTTAAACATAAGTTTTCATTATAACCATCAAGCTGAACTTAAACAAAAAGCCAACTGTATCTTTTGAAACTACCAATTTCAGAACTCAGTTAATGTTGCAGTTTACCAGTTCAACTGATAGAGTTTATCTATTTTAATTACTTATTTTTTCATTTTTTTTCTTATAGTATAATACAAATTTAAATATTAGTATTTAATTGGTAACAACACAATTATTGTTATCATAAATTTATTGTATATTGCATTATTATTATTATTAATATTAAATTATCATAATATATAATATTAAAATATTAAACAACTGTTAAATTATATTTTCATTTTACTTGATAAAAATAATTTATATAAATATTAATAATACAGAATTCATAATAATTTTCTATTAATAATTAATAAATTTTTGTTACATCTTTACTCACATATTACAACTGTTACCAACAACTTGTGTTTATGAACGTGCTGTTAAAACTAACAATCTGAGAGCTTCACCGGTTATTGTTCTATGTGTCGTGCCACCGATCAGCGGTTGGCAGGGTGAAAAATCTGCACAGAAGTAACCTCCATCATGCAGGATGCTGTTCGAGTTGTAACGATCGACTTGCCAGATCAATTCGAATTCAAAATATCGAAAACAGCAAATGGTCGATATAGAGCAACGTCGAAACAATAGAGAAAAAAAAATGACAGAAGAGAAGAGAGATAGAAATATCAGTAGATAGACAGCACCGCCTTACGGCGATTCGAAAAATGAACGCGAGCGAGTCAGCATCTGTGATGCCAGACCGGGTACCGGAGTTCTCAAGACACCTCACTTCACTATGCACACTACCGCAGAAAGCATGTGTCATGAGCTCAGCGTTTCATGCGATTTTGGAAAATCGAGAAAGAAAATAAATGAAAGTCTTTCTCTCTCGCTCCTGAAGCGCTGAAATCCAACCTATGTGGAAAGCAAGCCTGCGGCACGGGTCGCACAAGATCTTGACTGCCTATTATTCTTATTCTACAAGATACAAGGATGTTCTCTTTTAATGAAAAAAAAATTTCCACCACCACGATACCACCAAAAAAATTATTTACAGTTCCAAAGGATAAAAAGCAAAGCAAAGGAATTTACTATATTACATGCGTTTGAATTTCGAGATAATTGTTAAATATAAAATGTATATAACTAAGGATATATATTTATTTGTACAATTATCTCAAAATTCTACTTATATTTATATAAGCAAATAAGCGAATATACAGCATGAAAAGCATAAAAACGATGTGAGCAAAGTCGAATACTTATTTACACGTTAACAATGTCCAAAAATAAAATTAAATTGAAAATAAATGAAATTGATAACATTTTGGACATCGTTAATTCACATTATCCGAGAAAGGGGGGCGAAGGAAGGGATCCGCGATGCTGCCGTCATCCGTGGCACATAGCCGTAATCTACGGTTCCGCTGCTTCACAGAACTAGAATATAGAATATCAGATGACATGAGAAATAGATGTGTATCATCTACTTCCATGGTCTGAGCTTTTTCTCCGTTGGCCTTTAATGCCGATTTCACAACGCTTTGATAGTGACCGAACCGAGCTTGTTACGTTCCTTGCTTTTTGTCAGGAAGCATGGAAATCGATCTTTCAGCATCGGTGTTTAAATTTAGAAGATATCTGATTGAAATTAATAATATTTGTAAACAAGGATATTTAAAAGAGCCCAAACTGTTTCGTTATCAAGATTGTTTTTCAAACATTGTCGAAGTTCTTATTCACTAAATTCTGCTTATCATTTGCAAAATCCAAATGTAGCTTCGACCATTTATTTTTGCAAACCGTCTTCGTCGAAATCGCCGAATTTCTGCGCAATAAAGAGAACATTTCTGAAGGAAATATCTCTATCGTAGTTCATTAAAGCCAAAAGTGGTTCAAACACACATAATCTGCTGAGAAATTCGTCATCGATTGGCAATCAATTACGAATTTCGTTCGCAGCTGTGATATAAAATGTTATACAGTTTTGTCGTACGGCTTGGACGATGTCAGATTTGCCCTCTTCAGTTAATTGATGGAGGAAGGTATCACTCTATACCTATGTGAACACTATTAGATGCGATCTAATCGTCGCATCTTGAAAAATCTATTAATCTGACTAAATCCATGTGCTTCAAAAGCTGGGGTTTTCAAATATTACTTAATATATTACATAGAAGTGATAATACAATCTTTTGAAGCAAATGGATCCTTGTTTCTCGAGCTTGAAAAAATAAGCTTAAATTATTAAAAAAGTCGAGAACATACTTTAAGAAAAAGAGGTATGCTTTAGCTTCTGGATTTTGCATCATGATTAGTAGATGTTCCCCAGACTTCGTTTCCTCGCTTAAAATCAACTCTTGCAGGAAATACACTACACTGTCCCAGTTTTCTAAAAGTGTAACTACGGGTGAACGACGAAACAACCATCACGTAGAACATAGTTTTAAAATTTTGCGGTCGGTAAATTGAAAAGACTTTAGCGATATCCGACCCAGCCCAACGCAAGATGGATACCATGACCAGCCGGCCCAGTCGAGCCTCGAGAAGGAATCATAAAGAGGAAATTTAATAATAAAATAAAAGGCCGTTCGTCAACGGAAAAATTATAATCCTCTGAGAATGAATTTATTTGGCTACCTTCTCTCATTTGACGATTTCTATTAAAATTACAAAATTTTTAAACACTGAATATATTGATATACTTTCGTATGTAAACATTTATATACAAAGTTTTATTTATCTTTATATATCGTATGATTATTTTTTTTAACTTTATTATGTACTTTATTTAACTTTGATCTGTACATAGTTACGCTATGTTAGGGTGCACTACTTACTATGAGAAATTACATCCAGTTGTAGTTTTATTAATAACGCACAGAAGTTAGAAAAGATTTCACTTAATAATAACAATTAACACATAGAATAATAAAGAAATTATCAATTTAGTATTTTACATATTACAATTAAATATGTATGTAAAATTAAACTTGTATTATAGAGTGTACGTTTCAAATACGGCATGCTCGTTTTGATCGTTTTGAACTGTTATAATTGAATGAAACAATAAATTTTGTTCACATTTTGTTTGCTAGTTTATTACAATAAGATTACAGATCAAACGAATGATATTTATTACATAAATATATATAACACTAAATCATAAAACTGTAAGTAAGAAATAATAGATTATTCTAGTAAATATTTGTATATAAATCAAAGAAATTTGAAATTATATTAAAAGTAGCAAATATTAATCTATTATCAGAAATACTGTTCTTGATACATTTAGAATTTATAATAATGATTATGAAATAATGGTTGATTATTTGAATCTATAAGCTGCATGTAACACATAAAACATATGACATATACAATCCGAAGTAAGATTCATTATTTTCGATTTTAAATTAATTGCTACTCAATACAATTAATATCAGTATAAATATGTAAAATACGAAAGTTGTACGCTGTACTATAAGAAAGCCGATGAAAAATGATACTTTATATCATAAACACTTGACATTGTATATACTTACTTTTACATAAACATACATTATACATATTAGTACCTTTACCCTAATCTTGCTTTGGAAATCAAATATTTTAAACGAATACGCGCTTAAAGACAGGTTCAGAGCAGTATTAGAAACATATGCACATGTTTTTTTAAAAGTTTATTTATCCTAAGAGATATACAAAACAAACATTTTTTCATAACTGTTATAGTTCCCCTATAATAACACAGAAAATTCTGCCATGATTTTCAATATCTGTTTTTATTAATTATCTCCATCAAATGGATACCTTTGTATCAGTACAATTCATTTTAACCAGCTATGTTAAAATTATGCACATCTGCAAATCAGTATTAAAATATTACAATTTTATATTTTACAGTATTCCGTCTTCTAGCTCCCTCTAGAACAGGTTTTGTTTATATAATCATACAATTATCCGTTACATGACAATGTGCAGGAGAGATGAAAAGCTTTCACGTCAAAAAGTAGTAGTTACCTGCTGAGCCAAATCAAGGTGCAAGTCAGTCTGACTGTAAAGAAGCCTCTTGTATATTTATTTTGCATACCAATCTTGGCCACGAAATTCATATTTGCATTAATTAGCCTGTATTTTTTTGGTATGCTTCTTACACAGTTGACTCTAATTTCAATGATTAAGTTCTGTACATACTAGGATCTAGGAATGTTAATATTACAAGAAACCACAATAATTTATTATAATACAGCCTGCTGTACACCAGATGACTCGAGGCAATACAAGACACACCTTATCTTACTTTCTTAAACAATGAACGGAATCACATGATTTTGAAAGGATTTCTTTTTTTCTTTTTTTTTCTTTTTTTTTTTTAATTGGAAAATGAATACGTGAGGGAGGATGACGATGGTAAGGGCAGGGACCACTTCAATTCGCTAAAACTCAAAATACAATTCGACTATTGATAAAACTTTAACGACTATTGATAAAAAACAGAAATTCATTATTTTATATCAGTATAAAAAAGTTGAGATTATAATTTAAATACTAAGATAACATAAAAGCAAAATTTTAATCAATTATACAAAACAAATCGGATCGTCTTTATGCTTCACTTTCTTATTGGAGGAAATTATTTACGATTTATACGTTTTATGTAGTCCTTTACAGTACCACTGCTCCATGGCTGGGTTATCGTCCCAATTTTGATTTAGTAAAGTTGCGAAGTAGACATTGTATTTCGATTCCAATTACTTATAAGCTATAAGGCTCAATCTCGTGGTTTAGAATACATTGTTCGTGGAAACTATCACATGTTGACGCAGATGTAGAATCGAAGTTGCATTAAAATATATACTTATCCTAATACTTACAACTATACGACACATACTTAAATCAATTACATTCATACAAAGCAGCCCCATGCCCCACCTGCGACAGATTTGATTTAAAGAAATATTCTGTACAAGGATATACAATAAGTCTTACACTGGCAGCGAATGAACTGAACTGATAAATATCAAACTATTTCGAATGATATCGCCCAACTATGGAGCCGCTGTATCCTGTTTTATTTGTATCTACGTTAGTTTTAATATAGTCTGGAGACAATTGTCAACAATGATTGAGCCCCTGCGCCTTCCACATGATAGAAAGTGGGCACCATATCTTTTCATTCTGCTATCCTACGCCATTTTACATATTACTATCAATATGTTAAAATACAAATATCACTCATACGGTTTTCTTTCGCACCACTCATACATACAATTTTAAAATAATTATTATAATCGCGGATATTTAATTATTATTGTAAATAATCGGGGACTGGTGATTAGTTATTTGTTTTCCTATTGGTGTAAGTACGCTCACGCTAAGATCAATGGTACGTACAGTAGGTGAGGTATGCTTTCAGGATCAAGGACACGGGGTGATAGATGAAATTTTGTCGTGAATCCGCTATTCATCATCTTCCTTATATTCTTCTTCACTGTCGCTTTTTACAGTATTCACTGGAACTCCTACTACAGGTGCGCCATCTTTCATTTTCTTTTTGTACGCAGTCATTTCCTAAAGTACAATGCAACAATATATGTATTATTCTCATGTAAACGTTTTCAATATACTTATGCTATAATTTAAACTCCATTATGTTAATAATGTTAAATGTATCTAATGTTTAATAATAATCAATAATTTGTTTAAATTATACATCTTATGTATTATATCGTTCACATATACATACTATTTCATATCGGGCTTTATCTTTTTCCGCCATAGCCTCATATTTCGATTTGGTTTCAGGATCTACATCTGACCACTTTTTACCAAGTTCCTTTGCAATATCACCTACGCCGAACTCAGGATTTAGCATTTTCACTTTTGCACGTTCATCATTACAGAACCAGAAAAAGGCAGATCTATAAGACAAAATACAGTAACGCTTAAAAATTATTCTTTATGAATATAAAGATAAGTAATAATTTGTATTATAAAAACCACTTACAGCGATCTTTTAGGGGCATCATGATCTTTAATGTGTTTACGTTTTTTGCCCCTGCCTTTACTTTCTCCTTTAGGTGGTGTATAGTTTTGCATTTCTGCATCATATCTTTTTTTATCCTTCTCTGCCATTTCATGGAAACGTTTCTTCTCTTTGTCTGACATAGTCTAAAAATATAGTATAAATAATATTGTAATTACAAAAAACGTATTTTAATAGTAATAACTATTGGTTTATGATAAAAGTATAATATAAATAATGTTATATGTTCATATATATAAACCTAAAATAATTATCAATGCAATAAAAATATGACACTTATGCGAAATAATTATTACAATACATTATACTACTCAAGTATTTTCAAATAAGACAGGAACATTCATCTGACAACATTAAGAAGTTACAAATGAATATAGTATTGTACAATAATCAGATTATTCCACAAATGTTGATAGAATCTGAATATATTTCTACCTTCTTTGTGAAGCCAAGCCTGTGTTTAGGATTAATGACATTGGATAACAAGAATAAAGTATTGGTAATTAAGCTGGATTAATTAAAGTACTTCTCCTACACAGTAAAGAGGGATGGGATAAACTTGACTTTAGGGTTAGCCAACCAAAACAATATTTACAAAAATTTCATTTAGAAATTCTTTTTAAATTTTTTATCATTATTTCTTCTCTTTGCAATATTTTACTATAATTATAATTGAATATAATTTCAAACAGTGTATTTATGAATAACTACGATAAAATAAATGTAATTAACAAATTTTTGTGTAAAAATATATTTGAATAGTTCAGAATGAACTAATATATGGAAGAATGTTTTAAAATTTGTAAGGTGAGTGACAATAATTGTAATTGGCAATTTAATACAAATAATTTAGCAAGATAATAGGAGACCACTGTTTTTAATACCAGAGACCATCTTGCCTGAAATCTAAAAGAAGATCCTGTAAAAAGTGTCTTTTCAAGGGACAGAATGACCAGACGTTAGAACTGCACTTGTTCAAAATGATGTTTCATATTTTCAACTTTTCCCATGCTTTTTTCAAGAAATACATCCCAACTTATTTATTCACCAAAAATTAATAAACAGCTGAACAATAAAAAAAGATCAAGGATACTAACTCTTTAATGAATTCTCAGGTAGTTACCCTGTTGATAATATATTAGAATTATTTCGTAAGAAAGATATATCATTAATGATCATTTATATCATTAAAGATCCTACTAATTTATCAAAAATCAAGAGTGTTAAGAATCTAAACTATACTTACTTTATACATAATTGTACTTAAGATAAACAATAAATTTTGGCAAATGTTTCTTATCATTTTTAATGAATAGGAGAAAAGAAAATCGAATAAATTTGAAAGATTGAAGGACGTGTATATGACTGACACAGTAACTATATTTTTTTATACAATAATCGATACGTTACTTTTTCCAAGAAAAAGGTATCAAGAAAATACTTGCACTGAACTGATTGATTAGATAAAAAGTATAACTTTAGTTTTATAATATTGTATTTAGATTTATGAACACATATATTTACTCTGTAAATCTACTTGTATTTATTTTAACTTTATTATTTTGTAACATCAACTAATTTGATATTTTGAAATTTTACAGTTATTAAAAACAAAGACAAAGGAGGTATTTTTTTTCTTTAATGAAAACTTTAAAGATTTGTAATTTAAACAATTTCTTTAATCTATGCAACTGTTTGAATGTTAAAAAATGCTTTTTTATTATCATATTGTACACCCCTTTTCCCATTCTTTTCTTTACATTTTCTAAAACATTATTTACTTGAAGTTGTATTATTTTGAATATTTCTAAAAGATTAAACGATTAATTTTTTAGTACCTTAAATACTACATGAACATAATATGAATTTAACTTCATTGTGACAACTAAACAATCTAACTTGAATTTGTCTTAAGAAATACTGTAGATGTACAGTTTCTAAATTTCATCACCAGATTTTAAAGTTTATCTAACAAAAAATCAAAATACAAGTTAAATTTTAAACATTCAAGAGTATATAGGTCCAAGTATAATGTTGACAAAAATAGTGATATCTTTGAAATTAATCAATTTTTGGCAGAAATAAATCAATATTTATTCTATATAAAATAATAAAACCTATTAATTAGTATATAAAAAAATACAAATATTATTTGATAAAATAGAAGTGACTGAAATCTTTGAAATAACTTTGTTTCTAGAGCTAGTATGTGTACTACGTGACATACTACTTAAGAACCATTAAATTTTGTCTTGTTGAAATTTTTGTCTATATAATTCTTTAATATATAAAAAGTGGCTTGGTCTAGATGCAAGGGGGACACCTTTTATCCAAAGAACAAATTCTAAGGAATAACGAATCATAAACCGGTTGTGATTCTAATCCTACTTATGATAATAATACTAATAGCCAGTGCAGGTACACGATAACGGTTAATTCTAAATATTCCTGATCCGTCCACGCTAAAATTAGTTTTCTAACTAGAACCTAGAAAAATTTATATAGTCAAGGATTTTACAATGCTTAATATTATCCTCATATATTTACATCTTCCTGTAACATTCTTATTGTCCATAAATTAAAATATGTTATAATAACTTTAAATAATAAAAAGAGAAATTTGGCGAATATTCGTTTCACAATCAAAAATTACAATCAAGTTTTATGTTCAAAGAAATCAATGTAAGGAAACTTCCAGATGAAATAAGTTAACTGTAAATTACTAGTTAAATTAGTTACACCTCTACTTCAGCGAATAACGCCAGGAATCATTAATTTTTTGAAACATGTTTAACCAACTAATTACAATGAACATTATTTATATTTAACTGATAGTAAAAACAAGAGGGAACATAACAAACTTACATGAAAAAGTGAATTGGAAATATATAATAAAATTTAATCATTTGTGATTTTCGAGTACGGATGCACTTAATTATATCTCTAATCAATGGATTTCATTGTAGATTATCTGTATTTATATTTGTAAACATTTCTAGTATTTGCGTACATCAAATGGTTTAAACGTTAGGACACAAAATTAGATTAAGTATAGGTATATACTTATATCTCAACAATTTATTAATCTAAAAATTGTAATAAAAGATTATGTCCATTTTATTATATCTACACATAAGTCTGTGTTCTTATTCATTTCCACAGACGTTTTTTAAGATTCTTTTAGTTTTAATTTTTCAAAGTCTATAAATTTTTAACTGTTCAATTCTCGTTAGGTTGCCACTAAACACAGTAGAATTAACGTACATTTATAAATAAAAATCCAACAGGTCCGAAAATCACTATGGTTAAGATGTTCTTCCACCACAGTCCGGATATTTTTTAGTTAAAAAGGTTACATTTCTACATTAGCCGAAAGTAACCTGGCCTATGACTTAGTTTTCTGTTATGTCAGCCCTCAAACGTTCATACTTCGTCTCGTTTAAAAATTTATTTACAGAATGATACGCAGGTTTCATATGTTCAACAGTGCAAAAAGATTTCGTTCATCTCTCCTGAATTTGGTTTCAACGATTCATAAAATTTGTAAACAAAATTATGTAACGTTAAATATTTTGTTCAGCAATTGATAAAATGTCATTCGTGGAACTCATGTGATTACAATTTGCGAGACCTGGTATAATTTACATTTATGATAAAGGCGAGGTTGGTTCATCTCATGTAGTATGTGTCTAATAGATTGCTGATATTGGTCTTGTGCTAGGCTCGTTACTTATGTCTAGCAGAATCTTTCCTTCAAAATTCATATTAACTAGTTAGATACAAATACCCAGAGCAATTCTCTTTTGTCAGGGTGTTAGCGACTAAGATATTGGTTTCTGTAACCATGTATTCAGTAACTGCACACTTAAATACTAACACTACATATAAACAATAGAGAGAATTATGTCTGTATGCTCTCGATTGTTACATTCAAAATGATTACATATCATATGAACAAAATAATAGAAACCAAGAATTTAATTCAGTATGCATAAGAGAAAAGTAAGTATGATATTAAAAAAGAATATAACACATTGACTGTGTTTATGAATACATAAAGAAGTATAGAAATATATCTAATATATTAGGAATCTATTTTAAATATATATTACTATAACAATGTATTTTTTAAAACACTGAAAGAGTAAAGATAATCTATAGTGAAATTAGTTATGATTTAATCGAGTGCACCCATAAGTGATAAACTTCCAAAGTAATTTTTCAATTTAATTTTTTTTATGCAGAATACCTTACGTATATCGCCAAATACGTGACACCTTGTATATATTTTAATATTTTCTTAATTACCCCTGGAATCTCTTCATTTTATTTAACCATACGTATACTACGTTTATCCAATTAAAAAAATATCAAAAACACATAAAACACAATTATGTATATATTTAGTTAAGTAGTATTTTCAGTTTTAAGTTACATAAGAGATCAGAACAACTGAAGTAGTTGTTTCGGAAAATTATAGAATCATTTCAATAATTACTTTTGTCCTAATAAAAAAAAATTGTTTAAATGAACTATAGTAGATATTACAAATCAAACAAGTATTAGATATGCACATCTTTAATACTTCATATCTAAATAATAAATACAGCATATCCAAACTTTTAAAATGCTGGATACTTCAAAAACTGATAAAATTATTTAATTTATTAATTAGTCTCTTTGGTACGAGATCTTATATGTAATGTATATAGTACATGGCAATACACGGACTTGAATAGTCCAAAAAAGAAAGTACAGAATTTTTAAAACGAGAGATATTATATATTTAAAGTTGACCCCTTACCTTCCTTTCCTGATTATTTCTCTAGCATACACAGTATTATACTTTTATAATTAATTAATAAAGCTAAATAATAAAATAACGTTTGCTACAATACTATATAATAATATTCATTACCTTCCACCTCATTGCACATTTTTTAGAAAACTCCCGAAAGACAATCTTTTCCTCCGGATGTTTCTTTTTGTGTTCTTGACGACAAGTTTGCACAAAGAACGCGTATGCGGTCATCCGTCCTCTTGGCTTTGAATCTTTTCCTCTCGGCATGTTGTCTCGCTGTTGTAGACTCTGAGCGTTATTTTGAAGATTATTTTGCTGTTGCGATAGTTGCTGTATCTGGTGCTGTAATTGAAGAAAGAGGATAGTGTTATTAAACAAAATTACAATTATCAGAACCCACTTAACCCTTATTTAAAGGATAGTTTCCAAAGCAGCAGCTGTGGTACGAATTTTACTCTTATTTGTTTTTCTTAATTCCCTCCTGTTACGAAGATCAATTCAGTATAGCACAATTAAAATGTAGAATTGGTTCAATATTATCAGATTCAAGCATATTTTAAATCTGGTATATATTATACTTATATAATTCCCTCTTCTGTTTCACATTTGGACAAATTTTGGTCTAAACGTACAAACATGTATTGAATAAACATTATTTATTAAAATCTTGAACGGGTCAGGAAGTTCTTGAGGGGGTATTATTTAGATTGCCTTTTATTATTCAGATAAAATAATAAGTCTATATAAAGACACATCTAAATAAGATGTAGTTTGTGTTAGTTCCACCCATTAATAAATATAAGATATAACGTGCAACATATTGATAATGATCTCTATATACTTCTAACGAAAATCCTTATAAAGATCCTCTATTTCTGATTAAAATGTTCTCCCTGCATGCAAAGCATCGCTTTGTAGACTAAAATAATATTAGACAGGTACATAATAATATTGCGTGCAGCTATATTATAACAATTCTAATAAGCTAAGTATTTTATGTATATAAGAAACGAAATACCTTGGAAATTGTAAATATACAGTTTGCCAACGTTTCTAAATAAACCTCGGATGTGTATTTATGTTCTAATATAGTTATCTTCTACTAGAACGTGGTACTCAATGATATTTTAATATTCGTAATTTAAACAATATAAACCAAATCAATGCTTCTCGCAAAGCTCGCAAAATAAAGACACAGATTTTCTGGTAATAGGTGTAAGTTGAATCAGAATAGATTTAACATTCATAAAAGGATTCGGATATGACTAATTATAGATGCTGATGCAATATTACCGCTCCCAGCTTAATAAAAACCTAAAAAGTCATTACAACGCATTATTTATCGAATATTAAATGGGGTTAGTACCATCTAGTACTCTATCACTAACATTATACAGTATTACGGTTTTACCATAATTTAAAGCAAGAATGAAGAGTACACCTAATGGAAGGATGTTACAACAATTAGAGAATTTATTTTTCTTAGGTAGAATTACTTCTTAAAACATACTATATGATGTGAAGCACCTATTGGAAAGTAAATTATTTTTCTTTTACAAAAAATAATTGAAACACGTGTAAATCTTATGGTATAACTAATATGACGACAAACGCGTATAAACATTCCACTTTTTCGAACATAAGAGAAAGATGCTAGGATATAATATGATAATCGATAAAATCACATATTTATCTCATACTGTTACTTTGATGATTTTAATCATCTCATCACATAGTGTTGTAATTTTATGCTATAATATTCTAGGAAATCAAATACTTTTCACAAGACTATGCGAATATATTATGAGGAAAGTTAAGAAGATATCTTCATTCATTTTCAAAATTAACTTTAATGAAAGAATTTCATTTTAATTTCTCTGAAAATCTAAAGTTCAAATCAAATATTCGATTATTATAATGCTAATTTCTACGAATTAAAGAATAATAATGAAACGTATTAGTCATTTTTAATAATTCATCTTTACCATTATTTTAGTGATTCAATTATTTTATACTAAAAACAGTTTCATTGTTTAAGTGATCTAATAAATGATAAACTATTAATGGTATTAATTATACTATGTGGACAACAAATAATAGAAAACTTAATTAAAATGTCAGAAGTACAGCAATGTTTACATCAACATGATAATAATTTCAAATATAAAAGTAGGATATGTACAAAGTATCTAAATTAATATTATATTATATGAGTATATTTAATAAAAACTGAAATTACCGTTTATATAAACCATATATACCTTTCAAAATTTCATCCTATAATAATTAAAACTATGATAGTGTTTTTATTTATTCCATATACTTATTACTGATTACTAAATCATGATATTTTGCTTTGCCGTAACAATAATTGTTTATTGGAAATTATATAAAAATTGTATAAACTACTTTTAATTACTTTATAAGATTTAAACCAAAATTCATTTCTATTTTAAATTTACTCTGTAAGATATCTTTATGCATATTTATTTTAGTTTCAATCGATTTACTGGTAAAATGATAAAACGAAATTACTAAAAACAAAAGATCATAAGTTAAAAAAACATTAAATATTTTTTATTTAGATACCTTAAACCATAATATAACAAAATATATGTATATATAACATCTTCATTCTTTGAATTCGTGAAAATTTGCAATATGAAACATATTTTCTTTTTTGTAATATCACGTTTAACGTTATATATCTATAACGGAATTAAATTTATTTCCATAGTTTTCCTTTATATCACAGTAGTCTTAAATTTTCAAAATGCCTTTTAACTTTTTCTCCGTATCTGTAGATACGCAATTTAATCTTAATTTTCATTCGAATTTCACTTTTAATATTGCTCTAAATAATTAAAATGTGCCATTTTAATGTACCACTATAATGCCACTGGAATAACAAAGAATTTCGGTATTTTAAAGAAAAACCTTCTTAATCAACATACTCTAATATTTTGTAGGGAAGTAATAATGTCAGAACATTTAATGCATTTTTTTGCCGATAACTTAGGCTGAAGATTGTAAACATACGTATCGAATATGTTTACCTTAAACATAATACAAAATAAATACTTATATAAATGTACATAATGCGACAGGAATTTGTGAACACTTCCTCATGAATATGAACTTATTACCCAACCGTGTTTTGAATGTAAAGATGTTTATATCAATAGACGCCTATTTCTATTCGGTCGATATACCTATATATTATGCTGTTGAGAAATACAAAAAAAACATATTGCTATTTAAAAATGTTTAATTAACTTTCTTTCAGTTCCCAGCTTTCAAATTCAAAAGTTCAGCTTTTAAATAATTCATAAACTGATAATTTATTGTTCCATTAAATAATATGCGATACAGATCTTAAACGCATGTAGTCCATTTCTGATTAAACTATAACATAAATGAGAAAGAATACAAATTATTATTATTAGAATAAAAGCTGCTAAAAACGATTGCTAAAAAATAGTACACCAAATAAATAAAAACAAATAAATAACTTAAAAAGTTTTATAATCTTTCAAATATTTTAAAACAGAAATTTAATTTTACCGTTCATTTAATTTATCTTAGCAGGGCACAGTGTACATAAATAATATAAATGGTAATGTGCATTACAACTTAAATATTTCAAAATATATAAGATTAATTTTACCGAAAAGCTGTTTAAGCTGAAATAAATTTATAAATAGAAATATGTATTTCCAATAAAAAAAGAAAAATTAAGAAGAAACCAGATATTTTTATTCTAAAAAGATAGCAATATGTTCTGTATATTAATACGACTTCAAACATAGAATTTAACAAAATAAAACATAAAATACAATATTATTTACGAAATAAATGGAATTTTTAAGATCATGAACTATAGCTTTTTATTTTTATACGTAAGAAAAAAGAAGAAGATAAGATTTTTGTCATTTTATAGTAAGAAATAACCGTTTAAACTTCCTTTTTATATTACGGATGATTAATACTCTGACTAGAACTATACATAAATGAATTTCATATTTTGCTTACAGAATCAATTTGGTTGCAAGTATTTTTTTATATTGGAAACATAATACTGCATGAAAGATACCAACAAAAATTTTCAAAGTATTAGCACTTCTTTTTCCATAATTATAAGTGTTTAAAATAATCTAAGAAGATCAGTGTTTGAATTTTGTCATTGAAAGGATTTTAGAGAGAAAATTACGGAAAACGATCTCAAAAAGATTATTTTCTTCCCAATCAAACAAATAAAAACTTGTAATTAAAATAAAATAAAACGTTAGATAGAAGGCTAGAAAACCGAAGTATTTAATGCTTCAAAATCTCGAAAGGAAGAGGGAACACTTTTGATGTTAAAACGAAAAAACAATTTGGAGACAGAGCAAGTACATGTCGAAAGAACGATTAATTGAATTATTATTTCTAATTGCGAATGACTAAAACACTTTGATTAGAAGAAACAAAAAAAAAAAAGAAGAGAATTGGCGCGGCAAGAGCCGCTCGCCGTACGAACGTACGTACGAAGAAGGCCGCACGAAATCCGGAATCAATAGCGGACAAACGGTCGGTGGGGCAAGAGACGCGAGTCAGGATGAAACGCAGACGGTAGTACGAAAGCAAGCACGATAAAATCGGTTATTGAGATTTTCTAAACCCGAATAAAGCCAAAGATTGATATGTTACCGATTCAGTATTACCGTTTATTTATCAGACAGATTACCGGTCACTAAATTTCCTTTAGAAAAAAGTTATTACTAAAATTCAGAAGATAGAACCCCCAAAATACAACGAATTATCTCGGAATTAAATACCATAATTTAATTATTCACTACAAATTTTTTCCCGAAAAGTATCATGATAAATAACTTAATAAAATTGTTAAAGGTACAGTAATTTAAAACAACATTCAAATGAAAATATAATCGTAGTGACATCGATGATTTAAATTTTCATAATCTAGCTAAACAAAGTAACAAGAATTTAAATTTTCTAAAATTATGTTCACATATTAAAATATACATGTAATATCTTCATGAAAATATTACTACATACAGGTAAAGAGAAATTAACATTCAGTCATGTTATCATAATTACTATAATTATACTGGTTTCCCTTGCTTCTTTCATTTTATTTCAAAGACAGAATAAAATACTAATGCTTGCCCAGCTAATTGAAGTCGATTAATCCGTAATTCAAAAAAAAAAGAGAAAAAATAAAAAAGAGGAGAAAGAGACTATAAAACTCGAAAACGTAGTATAATTATTAATTGATGTATATTAAAACTAAAAGTATCACAGAGAAATTAAACGTTATAAAAACTGTTTTAGACAATTGTTAACAAGTCAAAAATTTCTTGCTTCACCTATTAAAAATAAAGAAACAAATTCATCCAAGAAAGAAATGTAATCATTTGAAAGAAATCTCAATATATATGTATATTGAATTAGATAAAATACTAGATTAATAATAATAATAATGATGATAAAATCTATTAGTTAAAAAGCAATGCAAATTTGATCAATAAGAAATACTAGAAAACCGAACTGAGGCTCTTCGTCCAAGTGCATAAAAGAATCCCGCGCAAAGAGATAAGCAACAAATATTGCACAAATATATATATATACAGAGAAAAAAAAACTAAAAATATAGAAATAAAAAGCAAGCAATGACAAGAAAAAGAGGAAGCATAAAGGGGCTTGATCGTGGTCGGTAACATACCGGGGACATAACGGGGGGCGTGGACGTTTGTGTGGTAATGGGCGAGAGGTGCTGCTGCTGTTGTTGGCCCTGCAATTGCTGGTGCAGGTTGTTCTGTCCGGCGTCCATAACTCCACCTGGGTACCACCATTGTACGCCAGGCGGTGGTGCGGAAGGTGTACCAGGTACACCTCCGCCTGTTCCGGGCCCCGTTCCTAATCTATAATCATAGCCGCCCCTCATGCAAGAGCCAACCGGCGTCGAAGTTGAGACGGGATTCGACTGTGTGCCCGTGGTGGCTGGGTTCTGAAAGCTGGAGGCCATCTTGTAGGAGAAAAGTTGTTGGGTAGCGGCAGCGGTACTCCTAACGATATCCTGATGGTGCTGTTGCTGTGCTTGCTGTTGTTGCGATAACTGCTGTTGTTGATTCATCAGGTGCTGATGTAGATTTTGTTGTTGCTGTTGTTGCTGCTGTTGCTGTTGTTGTTCGGCCGATACGGTGTTTAAACCCGAAGGCCACCAGGCGGTACCACCAGATGTATCCTCGCGGTTTCCTGGGCTCGCTGTGCCCCAGCCACCGGCTACGCGGTGGTGTTCCGACATATCGTACACGCGGATGGTCTATCACTTCAGCCTCGTTTAGCAAATGGTACCACCAACAAGGAAAAGAAGGATGCACGAAGAAGTTACACGACACGCACTCACGCGCCACACATACGCTCTTCTGTCTGTTTCATACAGAGAACATACACACATACGCACGCGAATGCTGCGCGCGCGCGCACGCACTCGCTCGCTTGCTCTTACGAAAGGGTATCTATACACACACACATACGCACACACGCACGCACGCACTCACACATTCGTAAGAAGTCCTGTTTGTGACCGTCGTGTATCACGACACACACTGCACGCGCTACGATCTCACTGTCACACCACGTTTTTCTTGTCCAGCCGGTACACTACACGATCACTACTAGTACTCCTGATAGCACAGACGGCTTCATATACGCTTTTTTCACAATGTATAGAGAAGGTCCTCGTGAATACGTACGTTATACTTGGGATGCGGTCTACTCGACGCTACGCTCAACCGTTCGTTAGCTCCGTGAGTAGGTATGACGGGTAGAGGAGAGAGGGCGGGCGGGTGGGTAGGGGAGGGGAGTGCGCTCTCTCCCCTTCTAGCTCTTTCTTTTTCCCTCTGTCTCCCCACCATCGACAGATACAGTAAGTCTTTCCGTCTCTCTTTTTCTCCCTCTTTCTCTTGCTGTCTCTCTTCTTTTCGTTCTCTTTCTCTTTGCCTTTTCTTCCTTCCCCTAAGTACTCATGGAGACTTTCATTTGAGAAATACGTTTTTACTTTTTGAAGATATCGATGAAGATATTAGGTATAAGTATATATCTTCATTCATTTATACGTGCACTATTGCTTTTCTTGCTCAACCATATACATCATTCTTCTGTTCCTTGAAAACGTGACGTCTTTTCTTTACTTGAACGTACACACAGTGCTAATTACGCACTCTATGCGACACCACGCTCGCGTAGAGACGCAATGCTTCTTTTACGTGTATATACACGCTTATGTTCGTTGTTCCACAGTGTAGTAGAACGCGTAATAGCTTTTTCACATGGAGAAGCTTACTCGCCACCGACTCTACACCGACTCTACACACAGAGGGCAAACCTGGCGAGGACGGGCTGGCTGGACGCTTGTATATTCTCTCTTTCTCTTTCTCCAATCCAATCCCCTTCCACTTCGGCCCGTAGTCTCACTTACTACTTGTCTATTCGTCTCTTTCTCTGCGTTTCTCTGTCTTTTTTCCACTCGCACGAGCTTATCCTTCCTTCCAGCGGACGCCGGCGAACTTGTGCAACGTTGCCAAGCCACGCTTTCACCCGCCCGCTCACAAAGGAAAATCCGAGTACGTCGACCAATCGAACTACATTTTAACTGTGGTGGGGATGGCGGGAGTCTACTACTACTGACATGAAGGCAACGTCGCTTTTTCTCTTCCGTTCGTAGAGAATTCGAGAGCCATGGCTCGTAGTCCCTGGTAAGGTAGAGGGGCAAACGACTGCAAACCCTTCTCTACCCTTGAAACTCGAGGTCAACTTTTAGGCAGAGAAAGAGAGCGAAAGGGAGAAGAAGACACCAACTCTGACTTGTCGCCGTGCGCTCTTTCTTCTCGCGCCTTTTTATCCCTTCTTAGTTTCGTTACACTGCTACGGTCACTGGAATTTGCTCCACATTGGTACTTCCTGCTTTTCGCATACCCTTTTTCCTGCGTGTTAAATCGGCTTTACCGACCGAAGAAACTCTTACTTCATACCACTTTTGTCAGTCGATAGGGAAGAACTTTTAAAATTTGTCAAGGAACAAGATATAAAATATTTCTTTGCAATACCTTTCAATTGAATAATATTGCACTTTATTTTTGTATATCTTGCTCAAAAATATTAAATATATATATGTGTGTGTGTAAAATACACATACATATATATTTATAAACGTTTATATACAACATATAAATTTAAGAAAACATTCATTATTCAATGATACAAAAGTTTAGTTATGCATTTCTTTTTATATTATTAATTTCCCTTAAAAGTTCATTAAATTCTTTAACTTGACACATTTATATAAACTTAATACAAATTAAAGTTCAAAAGAGTATACACTCTTAATCGATTGTTTAATACAAAAGATAGTAGATATTCATTTCTTGATGATGTAATCTAGGGGTAATTAAGTTTAACATTAATCAATAATGTTTCTTCAGAAATATGAATAGGTATCACTAAAGTGAGTAAATACCTAAATTTTTTAAATTATTACTTTTCTTATTGTTAAGAATGTAATTTTACAATATTAAACTATTAATATTTTATAGTGTAAAACATTTTAAGCTTATGTGATTTTTAATGTACATCATACAAACTCATACCCCCTAATCAACTATACTCATAATTCCTAATTGCTATCAAGAAAAAGATCGAATTTATTAATATGAAAACTTATCGTGGGAACGATCACCATACGCTGCTATACTAAGTGGTAACTAGAATTGCACGAGAAATTTAAACGTGTAAAGATGAATATGAAATTGTATAAACTTTAGGAGTTTCGATTTTTTAAAATATATATCATAGGATTTGTACGTCGGGTTTCCTTTCTTCCTACTCAACCCCCAACCAAGAGGCGGGTGAGTCGGAGGTAACCCGGCAAATCGAGAGAGAGGAGAAGAGAACCGGGTCCGGGTCAATAAGACGCATGAGCGAGTAAAACAGAGATGGAACGAAAGAGAGAAACCGAGGGAGCGAGCAAGTAAACATGTTGGAGAGAGAGGTATAGAGACCACGCATTCCCAGGGCTAGGCAACGTAACGAACGAACGTTGCAAGAAGGGGCACGGTGAACAAGGGAAACGGTCGAATGGCAAGAAAAAGAGAAATGCCGATGACGAAAAGAAGAGAGAAAGAGAAAAAAAGAGAGAGAGAGAGAAATATTCGACGAAAGAGAAAAGGCACAGCAGGCAACGAGAGTTCTGGCTTCAAATTCCAACTCATGTTGGTACCGCGATGTTCGTTCGAGCGAAGCGAACCGATTCCGTCCGAAACGAACCGATCTTCCTCGAAACATATAATTCCAAAAGTGTTGGCGTAAAAAAAGGAATTAAATGATTTGACGTTAAATTAGAAATTAATAATAGATTCTAGAAACTAGAAAATAATAATAAATTCCACAAAGTAATATTTATATTTTATAATTAATAAAGATTTATATAAATCATATGAAGCAAATTAAAGTAAAAAACCTGTAGTTTCATTGGAAAACAGAAGTTTTTAAAACACTTTATATTTGTAAACTGGAAATTTGATCAAGATATGATGTAATTTTTGAGAATCTAACTTGCATATAAATTTTTTTATAAGGTTTTAATATATTAGAATGTGTGCTTCAAAAACTTTAGTTACAAATAATGCTAATTATTACTTGTTCCTATAATACACACTACTTGAATTAATTAAACAGTACTATAATAAGTTTATTTCTTAAATATTGCATCAAACTTAAAAATTATAAGTGATAATAAATGCTAAATATTATGTAAATAATATTCTGCGTATTTATGCCAAAATGCCTCAAATATTATTTATCTCCAACAGACTGATTTCTGAAAAGTTCATAATTAAAAATTTGTTGTATGGTCTTCCTTTACATCAATTTTATCAACAACAAAAGTATTGTTACTTTATATACAATGTTCCTACATTTAATTATGTATATTACAACTTTTAAACACACAATAAGAAATTTTAATGTACAACGTAAGAAAAGTAACGTGATATATCCACTATGGACTAATGCCAAATTTGCGTGTATATATATACATATATATAAAAGTTCATAGCATTTGTGCAACAGTGTTATATTTGCATTTATATAATGACCTATACAAAGAAGCAATATAAAATACTTAATATCTGTTTTCATATAAATATAATTTTTCTCATATATGTGAACAAATTTATGTATATAAATATCCTGTTTTTTCTTGACATATAATAAATGGTAACTGCAAACTACACGTATATAACGTTGAACGTGCCTATCTGTATTACGCAAGATCACTTTCAATTTTATTATTCTTATATTTGAAACTACTCTTGGGTTTAAATATAATTCAAATGAAATATTTTTATGTGAGTATCTACAGTTTTAACGTTATAAATTACAAAGAAATCGCTTGATACAATTTATTGAAGTATATTTTTTTCGTTATTTAATTATAAATTGAATTTATTTTATAAAACATTTGTATCAGTTATGAAAATCCTTTTTACGATATCCATCATTTTTCTATGAGAGTAAGATGTTTGATTCAACTAACGTAATATTCAAATAATTTGAAACCTATACATTGTATTTTTGAAACCACAAACCGTATGTATAAACAAAAGTAATACTGGAAAAACATTTCACAATTAACAAGTACATGACAATAATATGTTATGTTTAAAATTAAAGTTAATTTCTCATTCGCAAAAGTCTATTCTTATGATCTTTATTATATTAAACAATATAAAGTATTTTTACTATCAACGTAACATAAATCTTCGTACAATAGATACAGTAGTATCATTTTGAATATCCTACTACTACACACGTTAAAGGACTTCAGTGATTGTAAGAACAAGGAATAGTAAAAAGTGAAAACTTTCATACACAGGATTTAGAAAATTAATAATTAATATGATAAATATACATATGCATGTTCAACACAAAAAATGAACACAATAATAAACATAAAAATTATTAAATAATAAAGAAATGTTAATAAAAAATTTACATAATACTAATAGAAATTATGTCACAGTTTGATGTTAATTAATAACAAATGTTCCAAGCATAACAGGTAATAGAGGTAGCATATAATTTAATGTTTCATTTTTTAACAAAGTAACAAAAAATATTATTTTACAAAATAAATAATAATTAGGATTATAAATTCTAATGATATTATTATCAATTCTTTGTCATAATAATACCTTAAAATCTAATAACCCTTAATTAATGTTTTTATGAATTATGCACGTGTACTAAATTTGTTACAGACAATAATTATTGTAATTTGCTGCATCAGTTGGTAAGAGTAAAATTTCTTTTTACTATAATTTTCATCAATAGAATTATCATGTTTATCTGTGTGAATACTATTAAAAGAAGTAAGTCCTTATCGTTTAAATATACAAAATATTACAATATAAATAACAAAACATAATTTATTAACTAAGAAATGTACGTCAAGCCAAAATATTGAACAAAAATATCTCTTAATTTTCCATCCTGTAATAAAAATGTTATATACTTATTCTTGTTTTTCATGTATCTGTTAATTTTATTTTCTACTATTTCAAATAATATTTTTTGTACACTTAGTTTTAAATTGTAGCTTCATTTAATTTTAATTCACAGGTAATTTGGAAATTTATATTTTATGAGTTGATATTAATAATTATTTCTGAATTTTCAAAATTTTATTGATATTCTTCAGCACAACTACAAAAATTACCAACGAGAATTTATTTTACTGTTAATCACGACCAAGTGAATGTTTAGATGTAAGAATAGGTTCGTTTAGTTCTAGTAATTACCATAAACATTTTTCTAAGTTCATCCACCTATTTAACTTAAATAGTACATTAAAATCGACCAAATAAAATCTGGTGAAGCAGGTAACTACAAAAATAAAAAGTTGGTATACAAAAGAAACCGTAAACAATTTTATATTGTTATGTGTATACATAATATCAATGGAAAGCTATGAAGAAAAAAAGTATTTACATTTCCTTCGAAAGATGAAAATTCATTGATCTTAGTAATATACAATTGTATATATAAATAGTAAATCCGTATTTATAACAATTTCTAATTTTCTGTTTGCCAGTTAGTTAAGTCATGGATGATTTCGTTACAAATATTTGTAAAAAATAACTGCTGATAAATTGTTAAGCAGAATTTTGTTACTACTGAGCAGTCTGTCTCTGTATAAAACATTTAATACTGTAAGTTGATAATACTTTAAAGCGACTAAAATACTAAGTTACTTTAAAACTACACATTTCGAACAGTTGTACACCATCAATTAGGAAGTATCAGAAACTCTTATGTGGGTCAATGGTCCACAGGGAAATGAAAGTATGTCTTATAGCAGTATGATAATTACTATGAAGCAAAGAAATATGTTTTAAAAGCAGAAATATATTACTAAGAAGCTTACCGGGTCATCATAAAATAAATTAATCACTAATTGCATAATATAAATATCTTAATTATTTAACTTCATGAAGAAACTAAAAATTTTCAAATTTCTATGATTAAATAAATCTCGTGTACATTTATAATATTAATGCCATTGAATATAACATAATTGGTATAAAAATTTGTAAAAATTTTATATTTAGGAATTGAAGATAACATTTTGTTACTTTTTCCGTGTGATGCTCATATTCGAATGCAAGAAATAAGCTTTTCAAGATAGAGATTTACTTGATGTCGGAGAAATGCACGGAGAATATATAAGTTTCTTTATTCACTTGAATTTTTTTTATATAAATGATTAGATAGGTATATCTCAAATATATATACATTTGAAAAAACTCGAATATTTTTACATGAAAAATAAAAAAAATAATTATATTTTACAAACCGAATGTTTAGAAATTAAATATGATGGAACTGTATTAAACACTTTGAATATAATAAAAGCTCTATGAATATAAAAAACATTAAATGCAAAAAATCATCAAAATTTGTTGTTTTGAAAATTAAAAAAATGTTTTGAACAAAACTACGTAACAAGTATCAGTCTGGTGTAAACGTATTTACTATATAAAACTATAAAATGCAAAATATGTTCTGTATTTGTTAAATTTGCATTACCAGGAAAGAGAAATGTTTTTAAATCCAAGATTATGCAACAGCACAGTTTTTAATGTTTTAATTCATAGAACATATTAAATACAATACGATTGAATTTTACTTGAACAATCTATTTTGTACAAAATTTTATGTAAAATCTATATAATTTAAATAATGTAGCTGATATATTGAAAAGAATCACAGAAGTTTTTTAAAATATGTAAATGTTGGTAATATTATGCTTTATGTGGTATCTAAGTAAAAATATAGCTATACCATATATCCAGAAAATCGAATAACTGATATATGCCCGGTTTCATAACATTGTGTACTATGTGTAAAATAGATCTTGAATATGTAAATTTATTATATTTTTGACATACAAAATGAATATTCATACACTGCATACATCATAAGTGTCTTTTAATTTGTTAAGTTTTATTTTCTTTACATAATACCGATATAGCATAATTATAGCATCAAACGTTCATTTATTTTGCATATTAAATAATTAAATTAAAGTTCTAAAACGACCCAGTGATATGTGCAACAGAAAGAATATCAAAAATGTCTTATCATACAACCATGATTTTTTAACAAAAATTTTATCTTCAATTCATCGTTTAAAAGACGAAGAGAATGACTAATATATTTCCATAGTATAATTATCAATGCATTTCAAATTAGATTTTTAATAAAAAAAAAATATAACTTTGTTGCACTATACATTTCAAATTAAATTAAATTAAAAGGTGCACTTAAAAGATAAAACCTATAAATTGTCCTATAATTTTTAAACTTTTATAAATATTGCTATAAAAAATACATGACGCGCTTACATGTATAGTTCTTGAAAAATAATTAATACTAAAGACGTTGAATAATTATTTTTATAAATATATGTTATTTGTTTATGCTTCACAGTGATAATTTTCTATTAGATGCGTAATCATAGATATAATATCAAAGGATTACCTAGTAACATTTTTATTCGAAAAATTTTCTTTTTATTAAACAACGATCCTGGTCTCCAAGCACATATTAATAAACGAAAAGAATATATACATTTTCAAGAAAAAAATTATAATTCGATAACGTATTATGAATACGACTAAAAGAGAGGAATAAATATAATATCACATATACATCTTTGCTGGACTACATATAAGCTCATATTATGCACACACAAGAACAGTGACGTTTGCGTATTGCAAACATGTCTTCCATACATTGATTATATTTCCACCATTTTATATGTAATCAACTTTACATATTTTAATATAATGGATTAGTATTTTATTTGTATTAGATATATATATATATAAAAGAAAAACAAAGTTGACAAATTTCAGAGATTAACAAAAATATCCGATCTTAAATGCACAAATGAAGTTGAAAAAAAAAACAAACATTTTGGCGTCTTATATAGAATTACGTTCTATTTATGATATGGCGCACACAGCAAAAACGAACGCTTACGTGTAAACATATTGTGCATAACATTCATTTTCTTTCTCCCATTTAACGTTCATTTAACATTTAGCTACTACAAATAATGTAAACGATTCAATGATAACTACGCTGAATTTGTACTTCCGTGTACAAAATAGTAGCACATGTACTATCTTTAATTATGCACAAATAAGTTTGAGTAGAGAATTGGATATGAGCGGGAAATCAAAAGCTTTGTGATATATTGCAAACTACGCCACGAATAACAAACTGATGACTAAAAGTCTCTTTTATTTTTGATAAGTTTTTCAAGAGCATCATATTCATCGTATTAATTTAATCATTAAATAGTAAATTAGTTATAAAACTATGACGAGTACTATACTATAGTATAAGATCCCATATATGCCAATGCATGGCGCAAGTAGCTAAACAGAGACTAATCGTACGCGGGCTATAGCCTTGACGGCTGATTTATGACGAAACACTTGTGACACAAGTTACACCGACGTTTCACATTATAAATCTAGAGTATCTGCGTTTTCACAATAGTAAAAACTGTTATATAAAATCTTTCCACATATCTACACATAATGATAACAGAGTGCACGAGAACCTTCTTGCTAAGCACATCTCCGGGCAGCCATTTGCTATGACGGCTGTGTAGAAATAAAAGGTATATGCACAATACGCAGCACAGTAGCACTTCACCAAATAATTGCTAATATTACGTGTATCGTATAATGGTAATTGCCTAGTAATCAATTGTTGATCACTGAAATCTGTCAACACTCGAAAAGAAAAATATTTGGATTTTTTCTTACCTGAACAGTCCTCTACAGCTAAAAGGATTCTCAGCTTCGAATATTGCGACCCCACGCCACTTGTGCGGCATATGAAAGTGCATGGGGAAAATCTGTATTACTATTGGCTTATTTCAGATAAGCCGCAAAAAGTAAGCCAATCAGCATCAACCTTTTATATTTTGAAGCTTTGAAGTTTCTTTTTACCCCCTCCCCTCAATAAAATGTCTGCTGTTGAAAAAGGCGGGAAAAATCATGCGTGGAAAACCATCTACGTTGTATCATTTACTTTATACTAAACAACATTTCTTCTGCTAAAGTAAATAAATGCATTTTTAATATTAAAAGATATTTGTTTTATTTTGCTGGAATAGCAGAAGCTATAAATAAATAAATAATTCAAATCATTAAGGTTAGAATTTATTATTATCGTAGAGGGCGTTAAATTCTGAAAGCTAAGTGTTAAGGCGTAAATTACAGTACCGCCAACAGGATGCGTAAAGTATTCAATGTACATGTATGCTTGTTGGTTTGATGAAATGTTTTTATTAAAGTCAGAGAAATAAGCACAAATAATTTTTTACTATAAATAAATAAAGATATGTATTTTGTCCTACTATATTTTAATTATGGTTACATTTATTTTATAAAGTATAATACATTTTTTTATGCATGACGCAGCTCAATTATCGAATATAACTATATTAAAAACATATCTACTTGAACAGTTATAATGTTCTATTATTAAAAGCATTTTATGTGCTTATTTTATTTTAAAAATGATTACAATAATTTTTCATAAATGTATGTTAAATTAAGAATTTTATATACCAAATTGTTCAAAGCAATTGAAAAAGTTAATAAGAAATATGCTATTTAATTTAAACATATTTTATAAGGTTATTAAATTTTGTTATGTTTTTAATCCAATACCAATTACTGCTAGTTAACAGAAATTATTCCTTTGTTCTTAGTAAACATATTTTTATATGACTAATAAATTAAATAATTTTTAGTTCTTATAGATGTGTACATATTTACTGCTTTGACCTATATAATCAAATATATGCACAGAAAAGGAAGTAAAATTTACAGAGTTGCAAAATTTTATTATCCTATTATTACATATTTTTTTAAGACATTTTTATTTTAGGAAATACTTTTGTAAACTACACTTTAATAATAAATTGAATAAAAAGGTAAGAAACACACCGAGAAGACAAAAATAATAATAATAGCATGAAATATGAGGTATTGTAAAAAGTAAACTAACTATAAAACTATAGATCTTTAATTGCAAGTTATTTATTTTCTGAAAATATCAAAATGTAAAGTTGGTAAGATTGAATTTTACTGGGTAGAAATTTCTTTAAGTTGAATCATCTTCTAGTGTGTGCGTGCGTGCGTGCGCATGCATGCACGCATGTGTATACACACCATCTTGATTTAGTATTGCACGAGTCAATGTAGATGTGTAAATAATAAAACGCGGTGAAGTAGTGAAGTGCTAAGGCACAGAGTTTTAAAAGATATTTGTAAAATCAGATATATTACGAGAAAATAGAAGTGTTACATGTTTGTCTGTTAATAAATTTTCCGATATTTGTATTACTGAAATATAAAAGTAACATGTTTTTTAAATTGATTAAGAGAAAGAACATACAACGTTGTACATCATTTAACATTGTGAAGTCCTCGTAATATGTAAACTCTACTATTTAAATCATTGATTTGTAAATTTCAATCTTTGCGTTAAATAAAAAAGTAGATATCCAATGATAAAAATCTATTGATGCAGGCGATTAAAAAATAAATTTCGTTAGCAGATTATTAGTAACAAATGAAACTCTACAAGGAACTATGAATGTGAGAAGTGTAAACATTACCGAGTATATTTCACTTTCAGACATGCCGTTTTTTAATGCAAACACATCCATCGAAACATTTTGAGGTTGTTAAAGTTCTAAATACTCTTCATACCGATTTAGTTGATGTTAAGAATAAAAAAAAATGAATGGATTCAGCACCGGTGAAGAAGATTCCAGAGGAGCTGCTGATCAAATTTGTTGCCTTGTAGATGAGGGTGAACGATGCACTCGGCCAGCTGGCAACGCTTCTTATAGTAAACGCATTCAAAAAACTGTAACTCAGCGGCGATTGAAACTTAATCTTGATCAAGTGGTAAGATTAATAATAATGAAACACTGTATTAAAATATATACATTTGTCATGTTTTTAAGTTTATTCCAAAGTTATTTTTACTTACAATTTTAATAAATATTATATGTAATTACTTTTATAAAATACAATATAACCCTGTATAATATAATTCCTAAGAATTGAATTTTATATATAGTTAATCATAATATTATAGTGGTATAAATACTTTATTGTTAATTATTGGTAATATATTTGTATCAACGTTTTTAATATTATGTAGGTATATTGCATTATAACATTATAGTTTATCAGCATTTTCATAATTTTTTATTGACAACAAACTTTCAGAAACACTCTGAAATAATGATCACTATATTAATAATATTTGTTAAGAATAAAATGTTTTTATATATTTTATTTATCAACAGGCACGGCATATATACATTTGTGATTACCATAAACAAGTTATACAATGTGCAAGATCTAAACAGCAGCAGCAACGTAGGCGTAAGGATTCAGAAGAAGATTCAGGAGAAACAGATAATGATCTTCCTGAGGTTGACCTCTTTCAATTACAAGTTGGTACACTAAGGCGGTATAAAAGACATTATAAAGTTTCCACACGTCCTGGTTTAAATAAAGCTCAATTAGCTGATGTAAGTGTATTAAAAACATATGTACTTGCACAGTTATAAAGTTCTATTATTAAAATTATTAAAAGCATTTTATGTGCTTAATATATTGTTTTGTTATAAAAATGTATTTTATATATAATATAAAACTATGTAAAAATAAAAATATATTTATAATAAACTACACTTTTTTCAGACTCTTATGAAGCATTTTAAGACCATCCCAGTAGTTGAAAAAGAAGCATTAAGTTTTTTCATTTACACAGTAAAGACTAATGCTAATAAATTGGATCAGAAAAATGGCTTAAGTAATGATACTACATAGCCTAAATTACATTTCATGAATTTTGTTATTGTAATATTTTATTAGTGAGATAAAAAATGTATGTATAAAACACACTAAAAAATATATTTATAACCATGTATATTATAGTATAAATTATTTACTCCATACTTTTTATTTAACATGTGAGGTATATAATATTTAAAGAAATAAAATATATATTAGATTAATTTTTGTATAATTGTGTATTCACTAATTATAAATATTATCATATTATTGCATTATATCTTTTATTTCCAACATTTCAATAACTTCTTCTTCACTGTCCCCACTTGATTCTAAAATGACAATAATTATTATATACTCAATTATTCAAGCACAGTATAATAAATCAAAAATTATATAAAATACCTGTATTATTTATAATGTTTTTTTCATCTTTCTTTATTTCAGCAGTAATTTCGACATCACTTATTTCTTCTGAAGATTCTGACATATTCCATGTACTGGGTCCGCCTTCGCCAAATGATATATTCTATAAACATAATTTAAGGATACTAATAGTTACATTTAAATATTAATTATGAAACGTGATCAATATAAATTTTATCACATTTTATAATTGAATAAATATATACCGTGTCTGTTATTAATTCGGCAGAACCTTCTCCAAGTTTTAAAATTGCACACTTTTCACTTTCTTCTTTTTCTTCTATGTCATCTTCAAATAAATATATATAAATTTATATACGAAAAGATTTGTTAACTATTAAAATATTTTTGCATCATGTTACTAAAATGAAGGAACTATTTACCATTATATTCTGTTTTTTCTATATCATTCCATTTACGTAATTTAATACTAATACATTCACTGTTCATTGTAGTTAACTTCTTTGATATTATACATTCTTTAAAACGATTTGTATTGTGATCATCTTTCTTATACCTAAATATACATACTTTAAACAATATAGTATTTAAATAAAAAAAAATAATGCTATAATAAAATTCAATTTTACCTTGCCTTCACATCATAAGCAACTGCTGCTTTGATTTGCTCCACTAATTTAGCAGCATAATTTGCTGCATAATTAGAAACTGCTGATATCACATCTTCCACAGTCATAGTTTTAGTTAAATAATTAAAATGTAAACTACAAAGTTCTCTATATGAATTTATACCAAGAGTAAGTTGAGCAACTCCAATCTTTTCTTCTAGATATGTTGGATCCATAACAGTATTTCCACTAAGAAGATATAATTTTATGAAAACTTTGTTTCTGAACATAGCTGCTTAAATGCAATTAAATGATTTAAATACTTAACCCTTCAAATGTTATAAAAGAAACACACACTGGATAATGGTATAATGTTAAAGGTAAAGGATCCTTTTCAGAAAATGAATGTATTATAATGTCTTCACCATTTGAAGTCACATCAGGTCTATGAAAATGTGACAGAGCAGCTAATGTTGCAATAGAAGCACAATCAATTAAATTTCCATCATGATTAATAATATTAATGTCAACCCTTAAATTCCATACCTATATAGATATTAATTTTTAAGCATTTAAGCATGATTATAATAACAAATATATTTTATTATAATTGTTTGTAGTGCTAGTTTTCTATGCCGAATTATTCAAACATTTTTATACATTCAAAAAAATTAAGACTAAAATTTATTTTAAAGCTGTAATTTCTATTGTCTAAAAATTTAGTTATCTTAAAATAGATTTTAAAATTGTGTAAAACAAATATAAGAATAATTTAATATAATTACTAACATAATTCATTATTATGAAATGTCTTAAATAGGATATTGTAGTTAAAAAGAAGAAAATACATCTAATATTTTTAAACAATACAGAGTTTAAAGCAATTATGAAGATATTAGTTACCTTTTTATCAGCAATAATACACAATGATTCTAAATCTATACATTTTGAATCTTGATAACATTTTTCAAGTTGCCTGCTTATCAATACTGAAAATTCAGATTGTCTACCACTATCAAAATGTTGTGCTGCCAAAGGATTAAGTTCAACATTTATATGTAACATTCCTTCATTAGGACGAGAAGTCTTTGGTTGTTGAATGTCACATGATACTTGTGCTACAACTCTAAAACAAAACTATTATTATAGTCTCTCATTGCTATAGTATCTATCTCTACAACATAATTTTCTCATAAAGTAATGTAAATTATAAAGAATTAGTATTTACTAATAATAGTGAATACAAAGAAAATAAGTTTGTTAGCATATAAAAAAATAAATTATAGAATTATAGAATATTAAATGACTCATGTTAACCCTACCTAGTCTGATTAAGTAAAACCATACAACTACCCCAATTAGATCCAAAATAAATTTTAACAGGTCGTGCTTCCAATAAATTTCTACCATCTAATCGCTAAAAAGACATAAAAATGTTTATGAATTTATGTCTACATCACATCACATTAAAATATAAACAAATACGCACCGTTCCCTGTTCCACTAATTTGTTTATAAATTTTCTTTCGCAATTCGATAATAAAACTTCCTTCATAATTTAAAATATTTATATACACAACAATCACGTGTAAGGTACACAACAAATCTAACCTTTAATTCAAGTAATAGTATAATTTATCAGAAAACTGTTATATTTTATTATTTTATTATTATAAAATCATTTATAATTAATTATTAAATAAATTAATTTCACTTTTATCAATATTTGTTAAATAAAAATAAATATATTTAAGTACCATTTGCTATTTGATATTGATACTTAACATCAAAATATCAATTGTTTGATTATATATATATATATATATATAATCGATATTTTATTTTCAAGATAATTAAATAAAATTATAAATTGCATTAAAAAAGTGATTTGAAGTTGTAGATTTTTGTATTAATTTATGATTCTATTAAGTTTTTGTAAAAAATATAAAAATATAATATTTTGAGAAATTTTTAATGTACGTACATATATATATAGTCTATTCACTATAAGACCTATTTACATGAGACATATTTATACATATTATAGCATACTTTATTAACTTTTATATATTTACTATAAATATATTCAAAAATTTACTCTTATAACTCACGCGTATTTAAGTGAAAGAAAAAGGAAGTTAGATTTACATGAGTAATAGATTTTTTGAACTCTAATATTTTACATCATTTTGTTATGATGTAGAAAATGTATATATGTTAAATTAATGTCTATCTATAATACTATATGATTTTGCTTGAATCAATATTCTTTAAAAAAGAAGGTATGTACATGTTTATATAAATATTATATTAATGACATTTGACATTATCATTCAACATATGAACTTCCTTTAATATTTCCTTCCTTTATTAAGAAATTGCTTTCTCTAGAAATTTTAATATATTTTTATAAGTAAGAATTGGAACAGCAGAAAAAGATATTTAACAATGAGGTAGTAATGCTAATACTTAAAAAAAGTGAATAATATTAAAAATTAATGTACAAGTGCACACGCGCACATATTGTATATATATATATATATATGTACACCACACAAGTGGCCATGCCCGGTCATATCTGCTTCAATCAGCTTGGTTTATACGATCTGTTTTTTAACGTCGAGTCTTGTCGTCAATAATTTGAGTTCTATGGTTCAATAATTGAAGAATATTGTATCCGAGTATTCAGGATCTGAAGAAATCTCAATTTAAGTGTTTGGCTAAAGTTACGTTTGGGTATTATTCGTGTTCCGTATATAATGCTGATCGCAGTACGCGTGATAAGTACGAATAAATGCGTATAGATAGAACCGATTTGTGGAATGGATGCTTAATAAGTTACATTCTACATTGCTTATAATCACCTTTTCCGTACTTTTCTATAACGCTTACTTTCAATTATTATTGGTAAGTTATTATATTACAGTTTACATTGTATAACTGATTTTATTCTGTTTATCACTTTTTAATTCTTTTAAGTTATACATTAAAACATAACTTTTATATTATGTTGTTGTAACAGCAATTGGCTTTGTACGTCATCTATAAGAAAATATCTGTTACATTCTCAGTCATTATTTTTGTTTTTTTATCACATTTAAATGTTTTATTATTTTTTCTTCTAATAACATATTATTATTTTTATAATGTTCACAATATTTTATTTTTTGAAAAGTTATGTTATGCGTTATCTTCGTATATCCATTTTCGGTTTACATTTTAATAAAAGAGCCCCTGATGTTCAATCACTGTGGGGTTTTTGTCAAGGCACTATTGCTTATATGTAACAAGTAATTATATAAAATACAGTATTATTACATATGATATTCATTTTAAGTATTAGTTCGTAATTTTTATAAAAATGAAATTTGTTTTCTTAATATTATAAATTTTATTAAACAAAATTTTACATATTGTAAGATTGAATGTAAATTATATGTCATCAATAGTGTAACTAATTAAAATCAAATGATATGATACATTTTAATTATAATTATTTATGATTAATTTATTTGAAACAAAAGAAAGCATTGCTGTGCTCTTTATTTCTTATATAGTTTATTATAATCTAAATGATTCTGAATATCTTCATATTTCTATAGAGCTTGGAAAAGTTATCCATGATGCTATTTTATTAAGGTCATGACAACAGTTTGTTATGTGCTTTTTATAAGTTATATTTGTGGTAAGTAATCACTGTTTATTGTGAATATAATGTAGTTATTTATGATTTTTAAACTGTGGTACATATTTAAAATTTTAATAATTTTACATGATAAAAACCATTTTTTTTATCAAATTTGTATATTAATTAAGTATAAAATAAATGCCACATATAGATTGCTGTGGTTTTGAATAAATCAGTGATTTCTTGAGCAAAAGATTGTAAAAAAAGTTTTCATAATCATGGAATCAAATGACAGAAAAAATGTTTACCTTACAAAAACTGGTGATAATTCTTTAAATTCTGGAATGAGAGACACAATGATTGTTGGTCAAACAAATATGACTCCAGGTAAAAATTTATTGTTCTCAAATGTTTGATGAAATTATATTTATAAAAAATAATAAAGATGTCAGGAACATATGATTAAATTATTGATATATGTCTGATTCACTATTTAATTTTTAGAATGTGGCGAGGCTGTAATGAAACCTGGAAATGTATCCAGTGTTTCAAACAATCAGGCAAAGTGGTCAAATACTCAAAGTAAAAATTTTATTATTAATGCTGTACCAGTGAAAAATGAAGTAAGTTTGTTTAAAACAATAGCAATGATTTATATGTTCGCAGTATATATATTAATATAACTATATTATATTTATAGATTGTTCATCTTGAAGACGGAGCACATTGCAATAAGAAAATGTATTATTATGATAGACATTACACTGGTCATGAGGAAACAGAGAGACCAACGCGTAGGGGAACAAAAAGATACAGAGATAAAGATGCACCTAAAAGGGCATTGTATGTGTTTACAGTATTCATAAGTATTTGATGTTTTGTTTATAAATGTTATTTCAGGTCTGCCTTCTTCTATTTTTGTCAAGAATTACGTGGAAAGATGAGGGAATTGCATCCAGAAATGGGAGTTGGTGATATTGCCAAAGAGCTGGGTAAATTATGGATGAGTACAGATCTTCAAACTAAATCAAAATATATGGCAATAGCGGAGGAAGACAGAGCTAGATATGAAAGAGTAAGTAAGATTTACTAAAATGTTTTTATTAAATCTAATATTTAAAACAAAATCTTAATAAATAATAAATTATTTAATTATTTAGGAAATCATTGCATATAATAAAAGAGTGAAAAATTATGATCCAGAAGAAGTTGGTCCCGTATAAGTTTATGAATTTATTAAAAGAAAGGGACAGTGTACTTTGTCCTAAATCAAGCATTCGCGAATTAAAAATGTATAACAATTTTACTAATAGTTTTTAGTCTTGTCAATCGTTGTATATATTATGTACACTATTGACATTAACAATCTAAAGAAAAATTGCAATTTTTAAAATTCAGTTGGAATTATTAACAATAGTATTTGGAAACAATTGTTACTTTACATTTACTTTATAATTGGATTACAAACTATTTTTTGTGAATAAGGTGTGCTAATATATTTACAAACGATATCTAATACAAGTAATAATATTAATATCAATAATAATAATAATACCGAAAATGATAACGAAAAATATGGTGATGCTGATGCTACTGATGATGATAATAATAATATAATATAATATTATTATTATTATTAATTAATGATAACAATAATCTATATTGCTATTAAATATATTATACACAAGTAAAGCACAATAGCAAGTAAAAGTCAAGCAGAGTGAGCTTTGTACAGTGCACTTTTCTTGTCTAATTATACATTATTCATGTTTATAATGATAAAATTAGATATCAGGGACTATTTATATCCAAAACCCTGTATAGAAACATATTCCATGTATTTTGTTCTTTTTCCAATAAAGATAAAATCATTTAAAGCATTTATAGTTCTCTTATATTTTTATCTTACTTCCTAATATATTAATTTCAGTTATTAATACTGTGGAAAGGTACAATTAATATAATTTTTCAGTAAAAGTAATTATAATCAATTTATTTTATTTATTTCTTTTTGTAAAACTATACACCAATTTCCTTGTTCATAATACACTTCTTTTGTTATAAAATCAGGTACTTCTGAACATAATTGTGGAAGTTCATTTTCTTCAAATACATGATAATATCTAAGGAAATTTCCTCCTCCTTTTCTTTTCCAAGGAACAAGCATATCGTTGGAAATAAATTTTGTACGATTTTCATGTACTGGTAATGTTATACCATATTTTGTTAATTTTTGCTTACATAAAATATCATTTTCCTTTTTGGTTAAATTGTAACGTAAATAAACTGTTTGAATAGAATCTTTTTCTTGTTCTTTTGCCCACACATAAATTAAACATTTTCCATTTGTTCTAAGAACTCTTGCTAATTCAGAAATTGCTTGTTTTCTTCGCTCATGGGTTGAAAGATGGTGGATCACAGCTATACATATAACTGCATCCAAACTATTATCTTTATATGGTAAATATAAACAATCGGATAGCAATACTTCCAAATTTTTATTTCGACATATTTTCATTAGATTATAACTTCGATCACATCCAACCTATGTTATTAAAGATAATATTTCATGTATTACTATATTATTTGAAATGAAATAATGTGTAACTCGTACCTTAAATATATGTTTTTCTTGATGAAGGTATTTACCATTTCCACACCCTACATCTAATAAAATATCACCTGTGTTTAAAGTTTGAAGAAATTTTGATACATTGGGCCATTGTTTATGTCTTGTTTCATCAAAATGATTTGAAATTTTATTATAAACCTGTATGAAAATTTATTTAATAATATTTACATGTAAGGGAATCATTTATAAAATACGTTTTATAATACATACATCATGTACATAAAAATTTTCTATTCTTGGAGCTATTTTATTATCAATAGTAGTGGTGATATTGTTTTGTTTTGTATCACAATATGCTGGAAAATTACAGTCACAATCACCTCTGTGAACTTTTCGAAATGTAAATGATACTCTTATTCCTCGTGGTTGGGTTGTAATTCCATTTGTAGTTTTTACTATATCATTGTGTCTAGGACAAATTCCATGTAACCATGCATAACGAGATTCTCCTGACATAATTAGTAAAGAACGCGGAGGTAAAAGGACAGCAATTTTTTCATTTTGTTTTTTAAAATCTATTATGCATGCTGAACCCAGTGATAATGACAATATAGTATCCTCAAAAGCACTATGTGTATCAATATGTAGAGGAATACCTGAAAATATAAAATATTGTTTGTATTTATATGTATAAATATAATTAAAAATAAAATATAATTATTATAGAAAATATTTTTTATAATATACCTTGCCCAGGTAGATAATGATTAATTGTTAATTGATCATATTCATATGGAACATCGTGATATTTCTTAAACCGCACCTTTAAGAATTGATAATTCTCAGGAATAGGTGTAATGTTCTCTGGATCTACTTTGTTTAAACTATACTGGAATTTATATCCAAAATGTTTAACTTTTCTATATTTTAAGTCAGATGATCCTAATATTATAAAATATTTTTGTAATTTAATAAGATGTAATACTTTTTCTATAAGAGTAATAAAATTTTCATTACCTTTATTACTCCAATCAATTGTACTCAATAATATTTTTTCTTCTTCTTCAGTTATAAAATTTTCTATTAATTTAAGCCCAGGAGGAAGATTTTTAGAATACACATCATAATCTAGGTCAGGAACTAAAGCAGATTCATAGTACTTAAATATTGAAATCTGATTTTCATTTTTAATTTTGTTGTATTTCAATTAATAATAAAAATTATAAGAGAATATATTTAACACAAATTAATCAATTAGCATCATTTTAAAGTGAATTATATACCTGATTTTGTAAATGTTGCATACAATGGTGTATTTTGACTATTAATTTTAATATTTCCATGAATTTTATTGTATATACAAGTAGCATCTTCTACTGAATAAAATTTAATAAAACAGTATGATTTATTTGGTGGCATTATTAGATCATACTTAGTAACAACTGGATTTATTATATCTTGTAGTGTTTCCCTTTGTAATCCTGTCACTAATCCAGCATTACAAATCATTACATTCTGTGATAAAATATAAAATGAGAATATAGTTTGAATGTTAATATAAAATATCGATGAGCAAGTAAATATTAACCTGTGTAAGTTGATCACAGCATTCAATATTCATATCCCTAAGGAGCTTATGATATGCTCGTTTTTGTTTACGATAGCCCTTTTTATTTAATTTGTTTTCCATTGTTTGTACAAACATTAAAACTGAATTTATTTGAAACAGAATTATGTTCTTTCAAAATATATGTGCACAATTACACATTTGTTTATACAAAAGTACAAAAAGGTACATTTATATTTTTTATATTTATATATGTATATAAATACTTACTCAGTATGTAACCATATATATATACAAAATAGATTTACAAAAAAATATTTTTAAATGATTATCAATTTCTTATTATTATATATGTATATTGTTAGCGTTTTAATAAATCAACATAAGACGACATTAGAATTGTATTCGAAGTAGTATTACCTATAAATGAAAGCCTGTAATGAAACTTTAGAAATAATAAATAAATATATAAACTTCAATATTTAGGTTTTTATGTACTGTTAACAAAATATATGGCTTTTTTAGAGTTAAATAAATAGAATCAACAATAGTCTCTATTACGGATGAGGTTCTCATGTAATAATTGAGGTTACGATAATCAAGGTTCTGTTGTAATCATATTCTCCTCTCGGCCTGATCATATAACTTTAAATTATATGACGACATAATTTTCTGCACGCACATTTCTGCGAGCAGCAAAAGTTATCAAAGACACTTATGCACCTACTGGTGGCGTGGGTCACTACTTTTCTAACTAGAATTCAAATTCAGTCGTACAACTTTTATTCTTCTTCCTATTCCTAGACTCACAAACTCTAAAGTGTAATCGCTCTAAAGATATATCTGTGATACTCATCATTAAATAAGTTATATATATATATACACGTTAAACGATGTAATATTTAATTATGTAGACATACCTACGATGTGAGGTGTGGTTCACTTTACCGACTAATGTTGGAACCCTAAAAGTGGAAAATTCAAACGACAAATTGTAAAGCACTAAATCTGAGGCAATGAATAATATGATTATATGACAAAATTTTCAAGTATTCATCATGTTTCTTAAAATAGTCAATAATTCTTGAGAAATTATTTTCTAAATATGAAATGCTTCTATGTAATAAATATCGATCAATAAGAAAACCTGTTAAAAAGTATGCGATTAGAACTGTAACTTTATTCGAATGTTCTACGTTTTGAAATTATTAAGCATTAAGCACTTGATAACGGATATCGATAAACTTTAGTTTTCTCGGGCATTTTACCCACGAAATTATAATAGGATTAAGTAGCAAGCGTCACTTCTCAGAAGTAAGAATAAATTCGGACATTACTTTTTTTATACAGATCAGATGTATCGTTTGTCTCTTTGAATAATTATATAAAACCATATTGTATTTCTATTTTTAATAATCAGAAAATTTTTTAACGCATTAAATACGTTATAATTTATTACAAGATTGGGTTACGATGAAATTGCATATTTAGATATCTAGTATAGTGAAAGAAAGCACTTTTAATTTTCGATAATACGTTAAAGGTATAGGTATCTTAGTCAATGACAAAACCGAAACCCTTAATTTATTGCACGGTCGGTATTTCAAATTGTTGAATAAAGTCCTGTAAGATACCGTTTACGCTGTACCTCGTTTATGATATTAGGCAATGTTACATTTATTTTATATACCTTGTCTATGTTATATTATTGTACATGGGTAAAAAAGAAAGAATTAAAACCGGAAATTTAAGAAAAAAATTTGAATTTAATGAAAAGAACATTGAAGAATAATGGGTAAATTTTTACATAGGTTTAAACGCAATGGATTAGTTGATACTTCGAATTTAAAGACAAATAATATTTGATGAAATTGAGTTCAAATTTTTTAATTCGAATTTTTGAACATACATGAGAATGTTAATTATCCTGATTTTTGAATTACATTTTTAATTATTTGTACATTAAAAAATATTTGAATAATTGATAGCTGATTAAATTACAAATATTATTTTAAATGTTAATTACGCACTAATAATAATAGTATTTTTTTATTTAAGTTCAGCCTTCTCAGCCTAGAAAATGAACTTGTACATTGTATACATTGTAACTTAACCTACTCTCATGCCTCCATACTATCCTCTTTCACACCATATACTTGTCTTTCCTCTCTTTTTTTCCTCTCCACCTCCGCCAACCAGTTTGTCACTCCTGAGGATATCGCTCCCGATACTATTTCCTCACAACTGTACTCACATCTTTCTATCTTCACACACTCTTCCACCATATGTTTTAGCGTGCCCCACCCTTTCCCGCAAATTTCGCATTTCCTGTCCTCTTCCTCTAACCAGTACCTGTTCCACGTCTCCATTTTCCCACATCTCACCCTTGCCATCAGTCTTTGACTTCCCCCTCTTCTTGCTTTATTTAGATACTCCGGTCTTCCACTTATTCTAATAAACTTATACCTACTGTTATATTTAGACTCACTTATTTTATTATATTGCCATTGCCCTTGCCCTTCCCGTCCCCTACGCTTCAGTAACTCTGCCCAGTTCTTTTCTGTTGTTCCCTCCATTTGATTTAAGCATAACCTACTGGCACCATTTCTTTGGTAAAAACACTCTCTCTCCCTTATACTCCTAGTGCTTATTCTTTCATTCATTTTTTCTCTCATGCATCTTTCACCAACCATTTCCCTCCTGCCTTTCTTACTCTCTCCTTACACCGCATCGCTCTCACTCCCATTATAATACTAAGTCTATTCCTTTTGGATTCTTCCAACACTATATAGCTTGGGGTACTCTTATCCAATCCTAAGCACCACTTTATATATCGGGTCTGCACCTTCTCAATTTCAGGCCACTCCTTTCATCCGAACATTTCCACTCCATATAGTAAGATTCCTGCAACTATACTATCCAGAAGCCACATTCTCCGCCTAAAGTCATCCCTAAATAGCTTCTCTCCGAGCCCCCATGCCTGTCGCATGACCATGTTGGCCTTCTTAACCTTTTCCCTTACGTGCTTGCCTCACTTCCCATTTCTCACCCCCAGATAAACAAATTCTCTTACCACCTCAATTTTATCGCACTTCCACCTCCAGTCTATCTTCTTCTCTCTGCCTCCATCTTTCCGGAACACCATCACTTTAGATTTCTCTACGTTAACCGTCAATTTCTTCCTCTCTAGGTACTTTTCCAATCTCTTCATTAGCTGCTGCAGATCTTTCTCCGATTCAGCTAAAACCGCGATGTCATCTGCGTACGCCAAGGTACGGAATATCCTCCTGCCCACCCTGAATCCACCGCATTGTTCTCTAGCCAGCTCTAATTACGCACTAATGATTTAATCTTATTGTATATTTTGAATGTTCTAGAAACAACTTTTACACTGGATTAAATAACAAAGATATAAAGAAAAAAAACAGAGGGAATTAATGAAGCACAATATGTACTATTTTTATTTCGCGTATTGTTCAATACAAATAAATAGCATTATAAAATAAATTTATAATATAAAAGTCAATATGTTAAAAGATATATTTTTAGTGCTCAAATATTAGCAATTATACATAAAAGCATCTTCAGTTGTCATAAAAGATATTTGAATGCACTAAATGGCCGATGAAATAAATTTGATTACAAAAATGTATAACAATTACTGCATTCAACATTAACATCATATTCTTTAAAAAAGAGATGGATTTTATGGAATGTTAAAATACAATTGTGATCTATTTAGAGCTCTATTAATAATTTAAATATCCTTTTAAATCGAATTTTCATTTATATTCTTTAATTATGCTTATACTATCATTCTATTAAGTAACTTTTAACCTTCCTTTTATTCAATGTTAGCATTAAACTGCAATAAAAATTCGGATTTAAAGAACATTTATTTTACACAATTTAACAAATTGTTTAGATAAATTCATATTATTAGAGCTAAATATCCTTTTAATAAAAACGGGGTTTAACTAAGTAGTCAGTTATTTGTTATTTTTCTATAGACTTAATGAAATATTTAGCTGCAAATACAAAGTTATTATTTGTACTTTAGTCAATAAAACATTTAATGTTAAAGTGACTCCTTTGTAACTGTAAAGAACATTAAAATTATTGATCGAAATTGTATGAATATTGAATTTAAATATTAATCTACGTCCACAATGCCGTTGGCATTATTCCTTCCACTGTACCAGCAGCTGGTTTCAGATCTTCATTGCATAAAAAGTTCAATGGCATGTTTACCAAATGACCCTAAAATAAAATTACAGAAAAAGGGAAAATTGTTAGAAATTTGTTTAAGTAGTATTTATTAACCACTTGCGCTAGCAAGACGTGCCATGCACATCAAGCTGATTTTGCTCCAAGATCTCTAGCGTCGTGTACATCACGTTGATAGGCATTTATCGCAGAAATAAAAATGACGTGTGCTGCACATCGGCTAACAATCAGATCATTCGTTTGTCGAGCTACAGTTCCAGAGTGCACAACGTCGCAGAGTCATCAATATCTTGGAAATATTTCAGAATCAATACAGTATCTGTATTAAATATATCGTTAAAGTGACACCTTACCGCGTGTTATACTGTAGCGCACGGCACGCGCAACCGTAAGTTTATTGGTAGCGCAAGTGGTTAATATGATTGAATTATTTATACCTTAATCTGATCAACCATTTCTTGAGCTAAAAGTGGGTTTGATAAACAAAGTGGTTCCTTATCTTGATATTGTTTTAACATGGAAAAATTAACAACTTTGTCTGTGGGGATGCAATGAAATACTTCTTCATAAATTTCAGTGTTTCGATCGCTTCTGGTACACCATATATCTCTGTAGAATGATTTTTTAATTATATCGGTTATATCTATATCTTCGTTTGTTTTAAAGATTCCCAAGTGTTCAGAAATTAATTGTTTTCGTAACGAGCCTGCAAATTTACCGCAAGGGAATGGTATACCATTCAGTTTTCCATCTTCGAATTCTTGATCCTGTAATTATAAAGTAACTGGTACCTAATGATTACAAATTTTATATTTGGTCATCAATGGTGCTTACATGAATTATGATTGCAATTTCACTATCCCTCGTTGCTATCATGCTTCTGTCATTAATATTAGCAGAACCACAAATAACCGTATTATCATCTACAATTAGTAGTTTGCTATGAACATAAATTAGCTCTGTTACTAATGTGCCATTTAACATTGCGTGTGCCCTTAACCCATGGAATGTAATGTATTCTCTAGGATCTTCTATTCCTGCTTCAATTAGTCGATTTAAGATAGCATCTCTACCCCTATTTATAATTAAAATGTTTCAATTTTTCAATTCGTACGTTCTTTACCTCCTTAATCATTATTTGAATCTACAATAGAAATTTTACCTCGATATAGAAGCATAATTCCAATGTGTAATAGCACGTAAAGCAGTGCCAGTTGGACCACCAACTTCGCCTTCAAAACCAGGTAATAAAGGCATTATTACAAATACTCTAAACACCGCGCCTTCTCTATGTGCTCTTAAAATTCGTTTTAGTAACGTTTCTCCTATGCGATTTTTTACCGCAGTTCGCTCCATGGATGCAAGTGTTATAAAGAATTGATTTTCTATATAAATATACCTTAAACATAGAAAAAGAAAGTAAATTAGTACTAGCATCGAAGATATTTTGAATATTTGCAAAAACTAACTGCACCTTTCTGCTTTACTAATTGCTTCAATATATGCCTCTTGTATACTTCGTTCCAAAGTTTCTGAATCGAGAAAACCTGCCGACCAACAGCTAACTGATCTTAATACTTGGCACTTAACATTGTGTATGGCAGATTTTTCAATAAATGGTACAGAACTAGTGCAATCTTTGTAGGACTTCGGAAGTAAAAATGGATAGCATGAATTTAATTTGGCTTTTTCCATCTGTAAATATAAATTGTATAAATATTACTGTACTAATATTAGGATGTTCTAAAGAAAAAACTTACCTTGATTGCATTCCAACGTTGAATGAAGTGTCTAGCGACATCTCTAGCTGATGCACCTTGTACCATAACTCCTATATCATGCCATGGCATTCTTGGAGTATTGCTTCTATCTACTAAATCTTGATAAGGTTTTTCCAGATCATTAAAATCTTTAACAATAAAATTCACATAGTCCTTTCCCAACCATAGTTTAGCTACGCCGGAATACTCTGAAGTTATGTCTTCTTTGCTGTATCCTATTGATTCACTAGTTTCAATTGGAGTTTGTATAGTATTGCTAAAAATATATTAAAAATTCTTTAACTCAATATCAATCTTTTGATTATTGTTGTACACTTTATTAGAAAATAAACTGACTCATCAATTACATCATCTTCATCACTACTTGCTTCATGTGGATTATATACCATATTGATTAGTTCTTGTTTTTTTAATTTAATATTCTGTTTTACTTTATCCATGGTGTCTTTTGCCATCCCAAACAGATTTTTACGTTCTGTTTCTGGAGTATTGCATTTTATGGTATCCGATTCTTCTATTGGTGACATTAATAATAAATCCTCAGGACTTAATTGTGGCAATGCAAGTGGCATGCTTATTGTTCTATTGCTTATCAATGGCCTAAGAGATTAAAAATTTAATTTAACTGAAAAATTAAAAATATGCAACTAATAAAAGATAATACTGAAAAGAAAAAGGAAAAGGAAACTCACAACATAGGTATAGATTTTGTAGTAGCCATTACAACTGTGTTTGTTGCAACAGCCAGAGATAATAAAACATGCTTATTTATATTAGCATTTGATACTTTTTTACTGCTAGTATTGGTAAATTTACCTTTAGATGGAATATATATACTAGAATGATGGGTGCTACCTGGAATTAAAAACAGTGCATTAATTTTTATTAATAACAACAATAATAATAAATATTTAATTTTAAGTTTAATGTACCTAAATCGATCAATGTATGTTCATTATTATCCCATCGACCATAACATAAATCAATGCCACCAAGAAAAGCAATACTTTGATCAACAACTACAATTTTTTCGTGATGCGCCCATAAAAATATTCCAACTCTTGCGTGATCTGGATGACGTAATACTTTTATATTTTCGGGGCACTTTTCAACTAGTTGTTGCTTGCTATAAAAACTGTTTATACCAAGTGCAACTTCTACTTCTTTGTAGATCATTATAAATATTTTGACCCCTTCAAACTAAATACAAAACTGTGTATTATAATCCCACATCAATAATACTTACAATTTTGTTAAGTTTAGAATAAGATATTTCATAGTTGACTCAAAATTATATTAACCTTACCGAAAATCCTGAATTTTCAGCAGCATTAATAAAATAAGCATTCTTTAAATTTATGAAATGAAAAGTTCATAAAAATTTTAAAAATTTTTGGTACACTTACAGCTTTTCTTTGTAAGATTTTATCTAACCGCCAATAATCGCTATTAATTGCTGGCCTTTTCATATAAATCTCAGGTGATAACCACCAGTCAGCAATAAAAATTTCTTCCTTGGCATCATCTAATGCGTCTGCAACGGCAGACATATAATTCGATCCATCAACGAACCATGTGGCAGGAACAGATAAACGATAAGGAGCAAATGAATTGTGTGGATTTGATTGTATAAAATCTCGACCTACGATAATATTATAACTATTTTGTATTCTCTATTTCTTAATTTTACGTTGTTAAAAGAACTTACCTTCTTTTTGGCTAATTTCTTGTATAAATTGCATCCATTCTTTAGCCTTTCTTCTTGTCCAACATTTAATTACTATGTGCCTGCTAAGATTTACTATTTGCATACCATTTCTCAAGCCTGTTGTGTACATGCCAAAACTAATTCCAAACCCATTATCCATTAGAATTATTGATTTTATGCTGCCATCTTTGGGTCTAATATAAGCAACAAAAGTATCTTTAACGACAAGATGTCGCGAATGCCATTTTCCACATAGAGATGTGCAAAAATGATTACATCTAATACAACACATGCGCTCGCATAGACCACAGACATTACATCTAGCTCTTGCACCTGATCCAGTTCGTTTTAAGACAGTCCCTTCTTTGCCTTTCATTCCTAAATTGTTTATGAAGGATAAATACGAGACTTCTAAAAAATTAATCTGAAAATGTTTTATAACTGTTAGTATACATTGCATAACATATGTGATATGTCAAATATTAACTTACTGTTTCTGGATGGTGTAAATAAATTTTTATTTTTAGTAAATTAGTCAAATATTCTTCTAATACTCTTTTTCTATGATCTAATTGCTCATAAGGTACTAAAACATCAGGTTTATTTGGAAACCTGAAAATAAATATTTTTCTTATTGATTAGTTACTTATAAAAATCAATTCTTATACATATTTTCACATACCTTGGAAGCGCTCCTTTACGACCTTTCCTTTCTTTTGTATCTCCTAAACTTTTCAAACTGATTCTTCTTTCTTTATGGCTTTTAGTTGGAAAAGGTATATCTAAACTAGCACGATATATTTTTAATTGATTATGTAAATATTGGATATGTTTATATCGTTTTTTAATTGTCCAAATAAATGGACCATGCCTAAATTCAATAGTGTACAAATTGGGATTCAAAGGATGTGTGGTTACGCTACGTTCATTGTCTATGATATTCACATGCACTTCCTCGCCAGGAATAAAAATATTATGGCATTGGCTTTTAAAAGTTTTAGGTAAATCATGTATAGCAGAAAAGGGTATCACACCAGGCCGTTCTAATATGAACAAAGAAAGACAATACACAAATGTATTTTATTAACATCTTTAAAGTGAGAAAAAGTTAATGGAAATAAAAATGGAAGTGAGAAATAAAAATTATATAAACCCACCTGTATTATTAGTATTTTCTATACAATTAGCATTTATGGAGTCATCATTTTCATTCATAGTAATTTCTAAAGAATCAGGTACACCTAATGCATCATCATATTCAGAATCATGAGAAACTAAATGGTCTACAGTGCAACCCTCAGCTTTTCCATCATTTGATATATTATCAGACATTGTTATCAATGTGTTCTAAAATTATGAATAAATTACTAAATATATGTAGTTAAGTCAAACTAATTTCACTTTACATGTGCCTTTGTTTTATTACTTTAACTTATATTGAGTTATATTAAAATAACAAAAAAAACATTTTTGTCTATATAAATCACATATACATATGTGAATCATTTAAAAAATAGAAAACAAATAAAAATGTCTCGTTAAACACATACAAGCAGATAATTGGGTAGTTGAACAAAAGAAGTTTCATTACAAAGAAACAATAGTTTCTTGACTCAGAAAATGATCTAATCTAATGCATGAGGGAGGGGTATCAAATGTTAACTAGAAATCCATTTAGATATATATAATTGACCATAATAATAACAAAATGCATTCATTGCGAATTCATTTGAGGACGTTTAACGGTATTTATCTTCAGATTATAATACTTGCATATGACGAAGTTTATGACCGACAATTATTTAACTATTAATATAAATTATAAGCGTAAATGATATTATAAAAGGATACAGTTTATATTCTAAATGTCACATGTCACGTTGTTAAGGTTATAAATATTAACGATATTCTTGCCATAAACAGTTTTAAGATAATGTACTTCATTTAATATCGCAAGAATTTGATATACACATCTCAGATATACTTTCATTATCTTAGAAAATCGTGATCGCAGTTGATTACACATGCAATCCGATTGCTGTCCATTATGTGACAGCTCATGTTCAGAAAATTTATACACACTTGTTTATCGCAGATTGGATCGAATTAATTTTGAAAACTATCGGTATGGTAGATATTAGCTATTTTTATTTACAAAATATATAATATTATTATTAATGTAAGATTATATTCTTTTATCGCGATTTAATAACAATGTTTAATAATTTCATCGAACGAAATTATGTAATAAAATTCTCATTATTAGTATTTTGATATTTATCATTACATTTATATACTTATTGTTAGATGATTTATGTATACGCAATTGTTCTGTTTTATCGATGAAGTCGAAGGTACTTACAAGGTTTAAAAATATAGCTGCCAATTTTTATGTCGTTTCTTTTATTATTTCACTTATTTATGTTGATTGAGAGCTTTGTCGATTGTATGTGTTCTCTTATCTTTGATTCATTGATACGTTCATTTATGAGAACTTACTAATCTATTTCTTACCGTAAGTATATGTTAAGATGAAATAGAAAAATCGTAAATATATGTGTACGTATCGTTTTCTAAGAATTGTTTAAAAATGTAGGTGACCATTATTGACGATATCTTATCACTAACTTTTTGTTATTAGTATTTCTCATGATGTACGTATTATGCATGTCTATACATATGTGAAGAAATGGTAGCGAATAAAATCATTTGCCTCAAATGTAATTTAAAAATATAGTAGGTATAATAGAATATTATAACGTACATGTACATGTAACATTTTTTAGAATATATTTTAGTATTTAACCAACTTTTATTTCTATTTAGAAGTAAAAATATTTCATTATGCATGTTTTGTACTAGTTAGAAATTAATTTTCTAATCAATTTTCTTTTTTAAAGAAGTTGATAAAAAATATGCGTTGTTCTAAAAATGAAATTTCCTACTATGCATATCCTAAACATCATTCTAAACAATACTACGTCATTGCAGTATGTTTGACAAAAAAATAATGGAATTGAAAACACGTGTATGTTAACTCAGACCCTAACGACATGCGATAGTACAATATTGTTTACTTTATTCAAAGCTTATTTTTTTCGGTGTTAATGCAACTTTAGATGTGCCAATCTATCCAAATATGTATTTTTGAATAAATTTTTGGAGATCTTTTTTCGAAATCACCTGAAGTATTCCTGTTACGGTTACTATTATAATCAAGTCATCATTAAGAACTTTCACTAAAATTTTAAAGTACAGCTACAAAGAGCCAAATTAGATCGATGGGAATCAGATATACAGTGCGCGACAAAATGATAGCACATCCTATGATTTCCAGTGTTTTCCGAGTAATTTCAAAGCGGTACAGTAGCGGACATAAGTTAGTACCGTACGGTGCTGTTCACAAAAAGATTAGATAAAAATTACTGTGGAATACTGGACTTTAGAATATCAACGGAAATATAGAAAAAATCTATATTTTTTATTCATTTATCCCCTAAACTTCAAGCAACAGATTACTTTTACGGCCAGATTCGGATTCAATATGTGGAAATACGTAAGAAATCTTTGTCATTTCAAAAAATGAAATCAGATTGATTCCTTTTTCTCTATCTGTGTTATTATTTTTTCACACCCGGTTCCCACATACAACGGTTAAATTTGCCGTAAAAAATGTAACCTGTGGTCAATCTTCATCTGTATTATTAAAGATATGTGTGCAAAACTTGTATACATTACGTTAGACTCAAGAAATACTAAAAGTCATATGGTATGTGTATGCGCACATGTTTGCAATTCGAGAACTTGATGTTACTTATATTGTGAACTACACGCCGGAAAGTGAATAGCCTAACGATTATTAAGCATGGTAATCATGCGGTTGTGATCTACTTTCGAATTGGAACGCGAACGATCGATTTTGTTTATGTACACATAAGAATATCAAGGAGAGGCAAGCTTCATTTAAAAAGGCGGTTACCTTTACTTTAGAGGTGTGTGAGAACCCAAAAGTATCTAAATCTCAAAAATATTCGGTTTCTAAAAAGAAATTGAGATTTGCGAGTCTTCCGAGATTCTGGAGAAAATCGCAGTTCCTGAAATTATCGGGATTTTAGGGAACTATAGAATTATAAAAAATGAGGTTTGGAATAAAAATAGTAACCATTTATGTGATATATATAACGAGTGCATCAATGGATTATTTGTAAGTGCAAGCTTGTGTACTGGAGGAGACATTAATTCTCTCTGCTTGAAAATCTCATAGTGTTTGCTTTGATATGTCCTTGTGGATTCTTGTCGAGCTAGGTTTAATGATGATTCTATGATTTCGGTTTAAAATGTGTTACGGGCTCGCGTGTGAGTTTTTGATTCGTGTGTTGTATTCCCAGTAGAAGGAAATAGACGTAACACAAATTTTTAAGAGGTTTTTTAAAAGGTTTATTCTTTAGGCGAGGTTGTCGAAGGGTGTACTCTAAGTGAGTGCGGTCTGGATTCTAGTTCTTTTAAATGTGGGGAAAAATGTAGTGGTAGGGATGAGATAGAATGAGGAAAATTTGGAATTGAAGGGGTACGGATGAATTAGGGATCAAAGAACGTGAATGAGTCAGTAGGAAGTGAGAGTTCAAGCAGCACAATGTTTGGAAGAGGATAACTGTTGCGATAGGATAGTTGATAAGAAAGGTAACGGTAGGGATCCAACACGTGAACGTGCATATCTGTAACGGTTCAGAGGTAAGCCGTATCCCATACGTAGTTACGACTGAGCATCATTGTGCAGTCAGCAGTTACCTGCCGTGTTGCCCCATTATCTGCTCTTAGGCGTAAAATACACCATTTTTTTAAATTGTTTATAACTCATAAACAAAGCATCAAACACGATATTGTTACTCTTGATTTTCGTCTTAGAATGTTGCATAGAGTTACCCCTTCAATTTTCTCCTAGCTTCGTCCGAACATCCTATATATGTATATTATTTTATTTAATATTCTCATGCAAGGAAGCTATTAGGTCGAGTCATAAGTAACTTCCGTTCTTTTATCAGACATTTATTTTGCTCTCATTAAATAACAAAATTATATTAATTTATAATGTATTCACTACTATTATATACTGTATAACCTTCTCCCATCTTCCTGGCACTTTATCAATTCCTTTCTTGTAAAATGTGATTGGTTTGGACTGGAAGAAATTTTTGACAGCTTACCTGACTTGCTCTTCAGAATTGAAGGTTTTTCCATTTAAAAAGTTTTATAAACAACAGAAAATGTGGTAGTCTGTTAGGTGGGGAGTAAGGTGGATGTGGTAAAACAGATCATCCAAGCTGAAGAATTTTTTCTTAAGTCATCCTTGCTGTATGTGGTCGCGCATTGTCGTGTAAAATAATGACGTTTTTGCAATTGACGAGTGCAGAACGTTTTTCATGGAGTTTTTCTTGCACTCTTTGTAACTGCTGAACGTATCTATCTGCAGTAATTATTAAATTTGACTTCAACAACTCGTGGTGAATTATTCCTTGACAATCCTACCATACACACAATAAAATCTTTTCCCATGGATATTTGCTTTCGGATCTGATAGGGGTGGTTGTCCTTATCAAGCCACTGTCTTTTGTGGACTATGTCCTCATAAGTAACCCATTTTTCATCGCCTGTTACAATCCTGTTTAAAAAAGGCTTAATTTTTACCCGTGAGAGCAGACTTGTGGCGATTGACATACGATCTTCCTTATTCCGTCCACTGAGATTGTGAGCTACCCATATTCCTAACTTGCTGACTTTCCCTAATTTCTCCAGGTGACGGTTAACAGTTGATTGTGATGTATTCAACCTTTCTGCTATACCTCTTATTGATTGACGTGGATTTTGCTCCAATATTGCTTTTAAAAGATTGTCGTCAAAGTCGGAAGGACGTCCCGCCCTCGGGTAATCTGTTAAGGTCGTATCTCCAGAACGGAATTTTATAAACCAATTTCTAACTGCCCGATCAGTTATTAGTCTTCACCATATACACTGCATATTTTTTCAGCTGTCGCCTTAGCACTATTGCTTTGTTTAAATTCCCAATGCATTACATGACGAATATGTACTTTTTAACTCTCCATTTCAGAGATTAAAAAAAACAGTTTAACGTAACGTGTATCACACAAAACAGTTCATAAAAGACTAACTAAAGCCTCGTCTATATAGTGAAAACAAAAACTTCTTGCCATGGTAACTCATAGCGGGTAGATACGAACAATAGATTTTATTTAGCTGCATCGGAAGTTACTTATGACTCGACCTAATAGTTTCTTTACGTTCTCTGATAATAATGGAGTTCTACTTTTTCAGTCAAATATAGATAACTTTTTTTTATTAAAGTTGAAGGTCTTTTTAGTTTTATGGATAAATCCTGAAATTTCATTCAGGTTCCCGAAACTCTCCAGAATTTCAGAAGATTTCGGGAAAACACTTTCGAGAATCTGACCCGATCTCGATATCAATTTTCGACTTGACCCGACTTGATATTTTCAGCTTCTTGCACGCCCTATTTTATTTTCTCTTACTTTGGAGTTACTAGTGTTTCTAACGTTTCTTGTCCATGTATCGTTCGTTTGTTATACAGGGTGTTAATCTACCTATGGACTTAAATGAAATGGGGGGTTCTAGACGGTAAAATAAGACGAAAATCAAGAATGACGAAATTTCGTTAAACGCTTCGTTAATTAATTATTAGCAGTTAAACATTGCCCCAAATCAGCCAATCCGCTGCAGCGCCGTCCGTTGGGCTCGCAGCGCACAGCCGAACCCAGGACCGTATCGACATGTATTATAACGCTTACCTTGTGGGGCGCAGGAAAACTTGTTTGTCGTGGATAATTCAAAATCAAAACTGCAGTCACTTTTCAAAATGTTGAATGACATTAAACCTGCTTACTCGCAAAATCCACAAGAGCATGTCAAATCTCGCCCATTGGGATTTTCGAGTAAAGAGGGTCAATGATCTCTTAAAGCAGATAGTACACTGCCCTAAAGTGAAGCACCCACACGCATTCAAATCGCGATTGTCCCGTCCGCGAATATTTATTGAATAATACACTCGCACCACGATTATCCCATCCGCAGTCTCCACAAAAAGGTACACAACACACGTGCACGAATCAGTCATAATTTACACCGCCACTATAATGTATTCTTTTCTCTCTTCATTTGCACTCTCACGACAACACCACACACGCGACACAAAATACACTCACAACTATATTTTATGTAAAATTAAATTTAAAAAAATGTTATTTAAAAGAAATTAACTATAACTAAAAACAATCTAAAAAAGCTTTTTTAATGAAGTCGAAAAATAATTCCCCTACTGAACAACAGCAGAACCAAATGACGACTGACGAATACGCCAGAAGAAGGATTTCTCTGCGATTGCGTTGGAGGACTGATATTCTTTTGTCATCGACTGCGTTCGATCGCCACCAGAGATCAGTCGCTAACGAAACTGTGTTGATGTGTGGTTTGTTTTCTCGTCGTGTGATTTTATCGCTGAGTTCATTACGAGTGCGTGATACATGTGGATAGATAGATTTCAGAAACGTTTTCTTAGTTTTTCTTTTACTGTGTTTGAATTTGAATAATAGAAATATTACGAAGCAAATATTAATCGAAAAAACAGCTTTCTCTTTCTGAATTTCTCTTTCGTCATTTGGTTCTGCTGTTGTTCAGTAGGGGAATTATTTTTCGACTTCATTAAAAAAGCTTTTTCAGATTGTTTCTAGTTATAGTTAATTTCTTTTAAATAACATTTTTTTAAATTTAATTTTACATAAAATATAGTTGTGAGTGTATTTTGTGTCGCGTGTGTGGTGTTGTCGTGAGAGTGCAAATGAAGAGAGAAAAGAATACATTATAGTGGCGGTATAAATTATGACTGATTCGTGCACGTGTGTTGTGTACCTTTTTGTGGAGACTGCGGATGGAATACTCGTGGTGCGAGTGTATTATTCAATAAATATTCGCGGACGGGACAATCGCGATTTGAATGCGTGTGGGTGCTTCACTTTTGGGCAGTGTACTATCTGCTTTAAGAGATCATTGACCCTCTTTACTCGAAAATCACAATGGGCGAGATTTGACATGCTCTTGTGGATTTTGCGAGTAAGCAGGTTTAATGTCATTCAACATTTTGAAAAGTGACTGAAGTTTTGATTTTGAATTATCCACGACAAACAAGTTTTCCTGCGCCCCACAAGGTAAGCGTTATAATACATGTCGATACGGTCCTGGGTTCGCCTGTGCGCGGCGAGCCCAACGGCCGGCGCTGCAGCCGGATTGGCAATCTTTAACTGCTAATAACTAATTAATGAAGCGTTTAACGAAATTTCGTCACTCTTGATTTTCGTCTTATTTCATCGTCTAGAACCCCCCATTTCATTTAAGTCCATAGGTAGATTAACACCCTGTACATATATTATCTATACAGAGTGTAAACCTACAGGTGGGTTGGAATGAAAAGGGTGATTCTACGCGTTGAGATAAGACGAAGATCAAGAGTGACGAAATTCCGTTGATGGCTTCATTAATTACTTATTGAAAATTAAAGATTGCCCCAAAATTGACTGAAATTAGGCAACCCGCCTTGCATCGCCGTCTGTTTGGTTAGCTACGCACAGTCGAACTCCGGACAGTAGTGATATGAGTAACGACACTTACCTCGTGAGGTGCAGGAAAAATTGTTTATTATTCGAGCGACGCGCGATGCAAAATCAAAACTTCGGTTACCTTCCAAAAACTATTAAATAAATGTTGAATGACAATAAACCTACCTACTTGCAAAATCCGCAAGAGCATGTCGAAACTCACCCATTGGGATTTTCAAGTAAAGAGGTATAGCTGTTGTGGAACAGAAGAAGTGATAAGGAAAAGGAATGGGAAAGCGGTGTTTCGTCCGGGGCCTGCTAGTGTACTCGTTAGTAAGGCTTCCTAACAGGCCCATGCCTTAGACACAGGGATAGGGACGGACAGGTCGGAACTTGTATATATAGAAACCGTGGCCAGGCTTGAGTAGGTAGTCGGTAAATCCATCCTAGTGGCGAGGGCAGGAAGGTCGCTACAGAGGGTTAATGATCTCTTAAAGCAGATAATACACAAAGCTAAAGCATCCACACGAATCTAAATTACGACTGTTCCGTCCGCGAATATTCATTAACCCCTTGACTACGGCAGATTTTGATATGCATCGGCCGTATCATACGGCAGGAATTGAGTTACGATGTGCACCGAGAACGGCGAACTTTTGGGTGTCAGAAAGTCAAATTGTGTCGAACGCCTATAGGCGCTCTCAGTATCACGAACGCAAAATTTCTAAGCGCCTATAAGCGTTTATAACCGCCATGTAACAACGCACATGCACAGCGATTATCCCGTCCACGAATTTGCATTAAAAAATATACACGCATCGCGATTGTCCACATGTATCACGCACTCGTAGAGTATTGCTTACACAGGCCTACACAACATTAATATCTTAAAGTGCAATTTTACGTATGTAGTTCAATAGTGCAATGCCACTATTTCCTCCAGGTTCCAATTTGCTTAAGCAATTGAGATATTGAAATCAGCAGAATTTAACACACCGATAAAGAGAACCATAATTATCAATACGATGTTTGAAAAAATAAATTGTTGCAACTTTTCATCACAGTGCAATGATTGCTAATGAGTTCACGAAGTTTTTTTAATTGAGTTACATTTAAATGAGATATGGATATATTTTCATAATTGCTGCATTTTTATTATAACAGCTCTCAGATTAATGAGCAACGAAAAACACAAATGTATTTATTTTTGTAAGAAAACGTTTACTATGAATGAATAGAAATTTTTTATACATCTTTTTACCAGTACAGGTAACTCTCCTTTAACTCGGTAGATAGGTTCCTAGAAAATGCCGTGTTGTGCGAAACCGTGTTGTATGAGACCCAGAGCCAGTACAAAAACGGGGGTTACGTTCCAAAAATTTATTAAAAACAAATTTTTTTTAAATTTTACATAAACAACTTAATTTTTATTAAAATTATAAATGTATTTACAACACAAAACAAAAATATTTTAATTTAATAAATTTCTTCGTTGTCAGTGCTCAGTATAATTAACCGAGATTTTCGGTGGTGTGATATCGCCTTCATTTTCAAAACTTTTTTTCATCATTTAAAGTTCTTGCATCTTCTCCTCTCTTAAAAAAACCTGTAATTTCACTTTACTTACTGATTCGTATCAGATCATTGTAAATTTCCCGGTATGAAGATAAACAGTTTTGCAGCTCCCTTTTGAATTTTCGGCTTCTTTCAGCGCAAGGATCTGTCTTCAAGAAAAATAAATCGAGATTTTCATCTAAGCTTAGGCCTTTTTGTAATTTTGTTAATGTTAGATTATTAATTGCACAATCTTCATCAGTACTACTGTCCTCCAAATCTATTGCATTTACAGCTTCAAATGCTATTTCCATCAAATCCGCTTCGTCAACTTCTTCGTCCACTAATAAGTTTTGAACGTCCTAAATTTTTTCAAAAATCTCTGGGGCTCGAACGGTTAAGACGACAAGCCTTACTACGACTGTAGAAGTACAGTGTCGTACAAAGGATTTTGCAATTTTCTTATCATGTTTGAGCGAAATCGCGTTGTAAGAGGGTTACCTGTATTTCATTTCGTTATTTGTATTTCTTGACTATGCATCTGAGGATAGATTTCAGTATAATCGAAATTGAAATCAGAAGATTACAAATAAGCACACACAAACTTCAAATGATTTGAATCAGTGAAATGCATTCACCGAACTGTGTTTTCCTAGATACTTTGCATGCACAATAACAGAAATCTAACCTCACACGTGTCACAGTTAACTGTCCGATCAGTGTTTATCAAGATTGAAGTAGCAATAAATGTAATCACGTGTCAAAGATGTAATCACGTGACGATGTAATAAACCATATCATAACACAACATTTTGTTAGCAATTGATACCGTCGACGGTTGAACGCAATCGATAATAAAGCAATATCGATTTTTTAACGCAGTTGCGGGGAACGATCAGTGGTTATAACATAACCTATAGTTATAACAAGAGTATTGAGTAGTGTATCGAGTATCGAGTATTGTTATAACAAGTCTTGTTTTTTTAAACACAAAATCGTGTACTGTTGTGTTCGTGTTTAGTGTGACGTTTATAGTATTGTGTGAATATATATATTGGGCAGATGTTTGAATATGTTGTGTATTTTTTTAAAATACCGCAAACAGCTTTCATAAGCTCATTAGTAATCATTTTACTGTGATGAAAATTTGCAACAATCTTATTTTTTATACATCTTATTGATAATTATGATGCTATTTATCGGTGTGTAAAATTCTGCTGGTTTCAATATCTCAGTTTAAGCAAATTGGAAACTGGAGGAAGTAGTGATATTGAACTATTAAACTACATTCGTAAAATTGCAATTTAAGATATTAATGTGTGTAAGCCTGTGTAAGCAATACTCTACGAACGCATATATATGTGGACAGTCGTGATGCATGTGTATTTTTTAATGCAAATTTGCGGATGGTATAATCGTTGTGCATGTGTGTTGTTACGTGAATTACAAATTATGTGAACAATTGTGAGTTAGATTCATGTGAGTGCTTTATTTTTTGTATTATCTGCTTAAACCTGTTTACGCAGTCACCCGAGTTAACTTGGGTTTAAAAAAATGTTTTTTTTCTGTGCGCTCGAGTTAACTTGTGAGACCTGCAGTTTTAGTTTTCTATATGTTGTATAAATACAACAGAATATATTCGTTATACAGTGTTGTATTTATTTCCTCTCACCCGAAAAAAGTTGTTACCGGTGATTCCCGCCCTTTTTATTTACGCTTGCGCATTTGGTGCCCATTATTGCTTCGTAATTGTTATCACTTTCTTGTGCAAGCATTACTTCAGTATCGCCGCTAGGATCGAGGTCGTTTATATTTTTTAACACTTATTTGTTTTTATACCGAACATGGAAAGTGATCACGACATGCTATTTATTTCAGAAGATGAAGCTTTCGAACACAGTAGCAGTGATTCAAAGATTGATGCTATATCAGAGGAAGAAAGTAGCGATAATTACACCCTTGCTTCAGCTCGGCAATGGTTTCGAGTACAAGATGTTTCTCCACGCTAACCGTTCGTCTTTATTGAAGCTCCTGGCTTAAAAAATATCGATGTTGGCAATTATAGTTGCCTAAATTTCTTCGAGCTTTTCTTTGATGAACAATTAATATAATGTATTGTGAATTAGACAAATAGATATACAAAGTCATGAGTGAGGCAGAGAAAAGACTTTTTAGTATGATACAAATCCAAATGAAATTAGGGTACTTTTAAATAATGTATTTTTGCAAAGTGTAGTAAGGAAACCAGAATACTGTTATTATTGGACAAAAAATCCATTATTATATACACCATTTTTTGGGGAGTGTATAATTGGAAAATGCTTCGAGGCGGTAAAACAATTTCTACATTTTTCCAAAAATTATGAATTTGATCCAACAAATCACCCTTGCCAAAACTAAACAAAATTTGTCCAATTTATGAAGATCTAAAAAGAAAATTTGGCGATGCGATTACACCAGAGAAATTTGTAACTATTGACAAAAGTTTATTAGTATATAAAGGTTGTCTGGGATGAGTACATTACATTCCGCTCAAAAGAGCCAGATTCAACATAAAAACCTACTTATTATGTGAATTAAAAAGTGGTTATGTCTATAATTTTACAATTTACTGGTAAAAATACAGGTCTCGACAGAGAATTTAAAGATCTTCCAATATCGCGCCAAGTGATAATGACTGATGAGACCATTGTTGAATAAAGGACATTGCTTGACGATGAATAACTTTTATAACTCACCTGGACTAGCTTATTTATTGATAAAAAATAAGACTAATGTTTATGGAACATTACGCGGTCACGAAAAGATGTACCCAGTGAACTGAAGAGTAAAAAATTGATAATTGGAGAAACAATTACTTTTCAGAGAGGAAAAGTGTGTGTAATGAAATGGAAAGATAAGAAAGATATCTCTCTTATTTTTACCATTCAGAGTCCACCGATAGTGGATGTAGAGAACAGCAAAGGAACAATAAAAAAACCGCAACTTGTGTTGTATTATAACCACACCATGGGCGGTGTTAATCGTACCGAAGAAGTTTTATAACACTTAGGCAGCAAATTGATTGCTTTCGGAGGTATTTTAATTTCATCTTTCCCACTCAACGTTCGACAGTCGCTATCTCCGACACAGTTATGCTCGTCATTTGTTAACAAATGATGGCGCTGATCATCGTTTGTTTATGTTAACTGCACGAGTTTTCTTGTGTATCACTTGCTTTCTTGATGCATAGCAGACAACAGTTTTGTTCATCCGTTTACGCAGTACTAAATGGCATTTTCAAATTCTGATAAAGTTTACTTGTTATATGCGTTTGTTACTTGTAACCAGGATGGCCAAGAAACTGCAAAATTGTATCTTCAAAGATATCCTAATCAAGTACAGCCAACGCGTACGTATTTTAGAAAATTAGAAATTAATTTACGGAAGTATAGATCTTTTAAAAAATCAAATGCCTATAGTGGAAACGAAGAAAATACTGTATTTGTTGGATTGTACAGGCCCATGCGGCCAAAGAACCTGGGAAGGTTCAGAAACACCTAGGGAGGGCCAAGTGTCTTGGGGTCGGCTTGGGTTGCGTCTTTGTACCGATTTTGAAAAGGAAAAAATATAAGAAAAGCTAGTCTCGAGAGCGATGCGAACGGCTACGGTCGCGGTCTACCGGAAAACGCAGCACCCTTGTTTTATTTTCCGAACCCATCCTTTCTACCTTTAACCCTTTGAGCTCTATGGACGCATATATGCGTCTGGCGAAAGCTACCGATGTGGACTAAGGACACATATATGCGTTATATGTAAGTGTCCGGAATGGACTAAGGATGCATATATGCGTTTGTCAATTTTTTCGAGCACCTACGCAGAAGTAATACCATTATGCGCGTGTGAGATAAATATAAATGCATTCTTTAGCAACGGCAGTAAACAAATGCCAACAATGTTTTGTTATAACAGTTGTCTATCTGTTTCGCGGACAGTCGCATCTGTTTCGCGAACCGAGGCAATCTAGCGATAAAGTATTCCGTCCACAACAATCGTCAGCGCTGGCCACGCGCCGTCTGTACGGACCACATAGGCCGCGAGTATTCCGCACTCAAAGGGTTAACAGTTTGGTACTCGTATACATCGAACAAAACACTTACAAGTTTCCGTGCGTGAAGTATCACGAAATTGTGATACATATTTCGTATCCTTCAGTTTACCGCATTCTAAAGCAGCATAAGTTACATTCATACAAATATTCTATTGGATAAGCTTTAAGAGCGGGCGATGAAATTCGAAGACTACAAGCTCGTCATTATTTTTCACAATAAATTCAAGATCAAAGTTCTTACTCTCAAATCTTGTGGAGAAACGAAATAACTTTCACTAACAAGGGGATGTTTAATCGTTATAACAGGCATTCATAGCCAATAATAAATTTACATTCAAGAAGAAACACAAACGACCAAGTTAGGTACAGTGCAAATGTGTGCTGTGGCATATTTTATGATAGAATTATCCGACCCTATTTTTTCAACGGAAACTTGAATGGATAACATAATCAAAGCTTTTTGCAATAAAAATTAAACGATTCTGATACACCCTTGCATGCTTGGCAAAAGTTACGATTCTTTCAACAAGATGGTGTACCAGCACACGATTCAAAAGTTGCAGTAAAGTATTTAAGTGAAAAATCTCTCAACACATGGATAGATACCAAGGAACCAATGAAATGGCCACAACGTTCGCTTGACTTGACGCCCCTAGACTTCTTCTTATGGGGTACTTGAAGGATAAAGTGTATTTGCGACCTATTTGCAATGTATAAAACATCAAAAGCTATGTAGCTTCTGAAATATCAAAAATAATATAACTCCAAATTACTAATATTTTAAAAAATGTTGAAGAAATAATGAAAAAGTGTGTAGAATGTAACAGAGGACCAGTTGAGCATATCCTGTAATGTAATTAATGTATCAATTTTTATTAAAATTAAAAACTTTTTTTGATTCTGTAACAAGGGAACATATTGCCTTTATCTGTCTTTTCTTGTTAATAATTATTCCACGCATACTAACTTAGCCGATATTGCAGACGATGAAATTGTTAAACAATGCGAGTGATACCCATATAAAACTTTCAAATTTGCAGAATGTTATGAAATGTAAAAAAAGTTGTGTGACTAACATAAACAGTAGACCACAGGTTTTTCTGCCTGTCAATAAATGATGATCACGAATGTGACTGGGACAGCAACTGTTGAACGTAGAGTGGGAAAAATGCAATTAAAATATTTTCTAAAGTAATTAATTCCCTGTGTAAATGTCATAATTCTTTTTTCTGTATATAACAAAGAGCTTTACCTATTGGTGTATAGAAATATGTACAGTTCTATTTAAAAGTACAGAGGTGAAATTGAACATTTGAAATTTCAGAAACAACACTACTTTTGCAGTTGATAAATACATCAAATTATGCATCATCCAATATTGCCTTCACGAATTTTTTTCCTATCTTTTTCAAAGTTATAGCTGGTTTTAATTGCTCGAAACACCCTGTATATACAAACCTTCACTGAAATCAGAATTTCAGGATCAGGTGAATCTTTTTGTAATATAGTGTACGAATACTTTTTGGAGCCACTGTATGTACGTATATGTATAGATGGGATACTAGATCACCGATTACATCAAACTGTTCCCCGTTTCAGTTGAATACCTGTGTTACATTTTGTGAAAAAAATGGAAAAAGGATGTCGGATCGCTTATGAATGCTGATGACGACTGAATATGATGACTTGTGAAACTTCAAAAGTCATCTTTACATTCGAAGTGATGTAACTTATAACTAGTAATTATATGTATTTAATGATAAATATTTGTTAATTATTTGTTGTAGTTTAAATATTATAATTGTAAATGTAAATAATGTAATAATTGTATATAAAAGAAGATATGCTTGATCGATTGGGTGATTTGTTGTAAATTGTACACTATGTTAAAGAAGTTGCAAAAGGTTATAAGTAAATAATCGAGTTATTAATTCGAATGGAATTGAGACTTTCGGTATCTTATAAGTATAAATATTGAAAAATTATTTTCTTCTGGAGCCTTTTAGCGATACTTTTTCTTATTTACATACTATGTCTTTTTCTCTTTCGGCATAATTAATCAGAACATGTATCTTATGTGAAAGCGACGGAAAAAATTAATACAAAATTTACATGTGTATTTTAGAATAATTACTTGGTTTTCTAAGTATTTAAAATTGTATTTTGCTTATATTGTGTACTTTTGACAGAAGACCAGCTATTGTTAAATATGTCAGGACTATTAAAATGTATTTATATTCACAGTGTACATATGTAAAATGTTAGAACAATTTTAACTTGATCAAGATATTCTTTAATCCGAAAAATGTTGTTTTCCCAGCAGGTATAGATATTCATTATGTGTATGTAAGGATGCATTGTAAGTAGGTATTTACTTACATATGATATCAATTCTGTTAGATTTAAAATACATTTATCAAAATTTTACTTTATTAAGCATTTACATTTATTAATTATGGTTATTATTAGCATGTTTTTAATTTAAGGTACAATAATGGACATGCATTGTTAAAAATAATTGAGACGACGTGATATATTAATTTCAATGTAGTATACGTATAATTAAAACTAACATTATTGAAACATTTCATCTGCAATATTTTCAGTCAATTTACATATGTAGGTAAATTGTACGTTTCACATTATGGTTATGCAAAATCATTGAGAAAGTTTTTGAATAGACTGAGAGCAACGCAACGTTACCTCAATGAGTAAAACATGTCTCATAAACGTTTTATGTTACAAATTAAAATGTTTTATTTAAGATGTATTTTGATCACGAACAGCTGTTCATAATATGTTACAGTTGAGCACAGTGGTGGGTATTCATAATATAATGTAATTAGATATTAAAAGAAATTTAGGTACATAAGCTTTTGTGCAATAATAATAATAAATTACTTTTTATTACAATATCTAATAAAATCTGTTTAGATCTTCTTTCAATACTAAAACTGTTCATTAATTGAACACAGGTCGTATTCGCGTATGTATTCTCAGATCTTAGAAAGTCACGTATATCAAAGTAGTTATCAGTCAAGTAAGAGGAATATAATTTAAAATAAGAGGAAGCTCTTGACAAAATGAATGAGTTACTTTTTACTATTATATCGAATAAAATCCGTTCAGATCTCTTCTCGATATTGATATCTCGATATGGTATGATATTCTCGATATGGTCCATAATCGAACAAGCGTCGCATCGTATCCGTGTACACATACTTTCGACTCGCAGGAAGTCACGCATATTAAAGTAGCTATCAGTCAAGTAAGAGAGAAACGTGGGGCTACATATTACGTAGGAGGGGAGGCTCTCCCGAGTTGTACCTGTGCCTCGGAGTAGGGGTAGCGTGCAGCACACGCGGCGGCCAGCAACGGTGCTGGTGGGTGGTGAGGCGACGACGATGGTGGTGGTTTCTGGAAGCGGTGGTGGTGGCGGTGTGGACTCAGGCGAAAGGGAAAACGGTCGGGCGAACACTTTTTTTCTCCCCCATTTAGAGGCAGGTTTTTTGACACGCCGGTCGTTCGATCGACCCGCATTTGTCTCCGAGCACTCCGTCGACGCTAACCTCTCGAGCATACACGCGGTGCACACCCGAATTCCTCGCGAAGATGCATCGTGATCATCGTTATCATCTCACCTGATCGAATCGCGTACCACCGTGAATACCCGTTTCAATCCGCTCATTCTCAATCCGTGGTGAACATTGATAAACATCTTCGAAACAAAATTGGACAGTTGCTAAAACTGCTTTTATCTGTCGTGATTCCATTGGTTTCATCGAGTTGTGTGCACGAATCGGGCGAGAAGGTACCTCTGCGTGCGTAGGAGGACCCGGGACCACGTCAGGTGAACTGAAATGAAACATTGCATCCGGCCCGTCTAAGAAGCTGCAAGGTGAGTAAGTGCGATCGTGACACTCGATGATCTTTTGCCTCGCCATGGGAAATCGCGAGTTCCTTCGTCTATTGAAACGAGGACCAAGGTTGTCGCTGCAGCGGTTAACGGGGAGGAAAGAGAAACGTGTAATAGGTTGTGTTCCATTTTCTTTTTCTGTTCTGTGTTTCGTGATTGTTTCTACGCACTAGAAACGATCCTCGAGGTTGATGGACGATAATAAGCAGCGTGGAATAAGTGTCCTTAAACCACTTGTGCAACCGGTCGGTACGTCCAGCATTTGATGATCGGGTTGTTTGAAAGCGTACGTTTCGGTATTTTATGTTAGACTACTAACCCCTTACACGCTTTACAACTAATTTCTTCAAATATTTTTGAAAAGTTACAATGTTAGAAGGAAAACGAGTACTTTTAACTTTCTTTTCTACCTTTTCCATATTACATATATTAGGGACAATAGGAGGAAACAGTTGGAATATTTTTATTTTTTTATGATATATTTATAGGAATTAATAAAAGCGGAAAAATTGTTTGTATCCACCAAATGCAAATCTTTGATGATTTTATAGAAACATACATTTTTACTACATTTTTTTTTTTAAAGCAGTTTTAGTGTTTTAATATTGTTTAGCAGATTGAGAACGATTTACTTATTTATACACAGTACATAATCTCTTTTTAGTTCCGCCCTTAATTCTCGTAGACCGAAAGCTGGTTCATTTTTGACCCAGTCCATAAACCGTCCACTGTGTAACCCAAATCGCTTTTTATTATTGTTCGTATAACTAGGATGAATGAAATAACGTGTAAGAAAATGAGAACTGTTCAGATTTTAATTTTCTTTGTTGTGTTTTTCATATTACATGTACGAGAGGTAATAGGAGGAAACAGTCGGAATATTTTTAGTACTTTATAATCTACTTATGGACTTAATTCTGTGAAATTCTAATCGAGCATCGTGAGAAATTAGCAAAAACTAATTATTATTATGATTACATGTGTACTCACTTCTTGTTTTTGTAAAGAGCGACTTCGGGCGAATGAACTAGTTCGTGATCAAGCACTTCTTGCTTTTTTTTGGCCTTGACAAGGATGTTCAAGATTTCATTCTAAAAGATCGAAAATTTCACTAATTTCAAAGCAATATACACTAGTCAAACGTTAAGAATTACTTTTTAAGTTTTACACGTGCGCATCAAAGTCTTCGCTACTTCTCTCACCAACCTGAGCTGAATAACAGTGACAGTTTTCTATATTCTTTATAGATTTTTGATTGAATTATATTTAGTTACACCAATGTTTCTCAACCACTTTTAAACCACATGCCTTCAACACTTCAAACATTTGGATGTCCCCTTGTCATACATAAATATGATAGGAAACCAAGTTCAGAGGAAGTATAACATAAATAAGTGTTCGTTTCGAATATAAATTTTATATTATCCTTACGCGTTGTATAAAATATTTTACTACATATGTGCCAGTGATTATGAAAGTGGTCCAAATCAAAGATTAAAAAGAGATTATTTTATCAATTTAATCGTATGGAAATAATCAAAATCATAAATAACGAAAATATAAATATTAGAAGAAATTCTTGATTTGGATCACTTTCAAAATCATATATAATTGAATTTTTCAATCGAAAATAATAAGAATTGTCCAGGTTGAGAGACACTGTGTTATACATATCCCTTCGAGAAACACAATAGTTAACAATTCCAAATGTTTGATCGGTGATGGACACGATCAGCTCGAACAAAACGAACGATTTCTGTAGATGTACTGCGTATTAATTAGCAATTTTCCTGGGAAAAGCCTGTTGGTTAGCGATAAAGTCGGATGAAATCAGTGTGCTTGGTTCCGTGATCGTGCCATGGAAACCGGCTAGAATTGCAGAATATTAACCAAGCGGCCACGGAATTAACTGACCGTTACCTATAACTCGGTAGTCCACTTTCACGCGCTCAAACTTCCAGATGTTCCCGGTGTTTCTTACGTAAAAGTCGGCTGTCCGAGCGGACCGTGCCGAAATGATCTTTTTGTTCTCGTCCACAGCTTGTCATGGAGCTTTAGATTTAACCATAGTGCTGAAAATTGGGCACAGGACCAGCGGTGCATGATCAAACAAGCATCGGAGAAATTCGTTTCCTTATTCTATTACCTATGTCTAGTATTATTATTATTCCTGTTATAACTAAATTTCTATAATTAGACTTGCTCACATCATATTAAATCGCGAAAAGAATTCGAACTTGTTTGTTACTAATTTAATAATTTATAAGAAAAATACTCTTCCACGTATGTTTAAAAATCTTCTATTCCAATTAACTAGATATACTAAAAAAAGAAATAATAAAATGTGCACATGTATCACATATGATTTACACAGCACTTGTAGCCCAAGGTGAATAAATACAATGTTAACGATTTTCAAAAATGTCACGGTTAAGTAATTTACTGCCCAAAAAAGTGGCTAAAAAATCAATCAAACGACAATCTGCGCTTTGGTAGGTACGTGAAAGGCAGTGGTAGGTTTGTTCGTTTCATTACGGCAAAGGTCACAATATGGAAATCGTCAGTGGTTCATATTATGCATTCATAATTTAATTTTACATCTTTACTGCCTTTATTGGATATCACGATTAATTTACGATGAACGAAATTAGTTGTTTTAGAAGAAGCAAATTTCCCGGCTGGGAAAGTGTTCTTTACGGAATATGCTTCACAGTCGCGTACATAACCTGATACGTGCAGTTGTGCACACACCGTCCAGTCGCGGAGAATTTACTTTCGATTGGCGCGTAACCGACTCCGGCTCGCGAATGATTGTGAAACCGTTCTCTGGAGAACGTTTTTGCCAAACGATCGTAATACGTTACGGAGGAATAAATAGATCACCTTTTTCTAACAGCGAACCTCCGTTTAATCGCTGATAAAAGTGACTCGTTAGAGCTTCGTTTGGTTTTCAATTGGATTCACCGCAGTAATTTAGAGTTTCTACATTTTACTCACGGCCTTAGAATATTATAAGCGTATACAAAGGTATGAGTTTGGTTGGTTCTTCCTGGTAGAGAATAAAAGTTAGAGTGCTTAACGAGTTTTGTCCAGTTTTCTGATACTAGGTATCTATTCTACGAGTGGAGTTTGATAATATCAGTTTTAAGTACAGTAGGATATTTCTATTAGTAGCGTCGTAACGTTCAAAGATTGTAGATATTTCAATTAAGTATGCATATACACTCGCCGCGGAAAATATGTTGACAAGCACTAAAAATAATTTAGTTTTTCTCAATTAAATCAAAAGTTTTAAAGTGAATGGAAAGTGTTAAGGTAAATAATTGACACATATTAATTGATCATATTTAATAAAATATGTATTTAACGATAACCTATTTGAGATATTTGATAATTATAAAATAATCAGACGTTTATAAGAATCGTGTGTGTGGTAAGAAAATGAGTATACGATGCAGAAAAATGGTGAGCAGAAGTTGAATGGGCAATGCTAATGAATCGCAGTGCTACGCGGCTGAGTCTAACGGTATTTTGAGTACGTTCGACGATCCATGGCTGATCTTGATCTTCCTCCTCTCCTCCTTGTCGATGTTCGCGCCAAAGGAGGAAAGAGGATCGAGAGTGCTCACGAGCATCACGACTAGCCGTGTACTTGAGACGACCTCGTTAGATTCGTCGTTTGTTAAATCTTCAACATCTGGGAACCGGTTTTTTATTGCTTATTCTAACAAGTTGCCTAAAATTAGAATATCGACGAGTGAATTAGTTGTATTGCGTTATATGTGCTAATAATTATTATATTATGAAAGCAATTTATTAATAACAAATTAACAATTAAAAAGAACATACTGAACTTATTAATTATTTTTCCAAATAGATATAAATCATTAATTACCGTTAAATGTGCTGATATTTATCAGATTATGAAAGCGATGTACTAACAATAAATTAAACATTAAAAAGAAATACTAAATTTATCAGTTATTTCTCAAAATAGTTACAAATCATTAATGATAATAAAATGAAATTATTAATTGTAGATATAGTCATGATCAACTTGCTTATTTTGAATGCGGCCTAACAAAGCTATTACAACTTTCGAGGGACATTCCTTTATAAGCTACGCGTACAATTTTGTAATTGTAAATCGTGGAGGTTTACATTACAAGAGCGAGTGTTTTGTAAAATATTTGGTAATGCAATATCAGGTCGTAAAAGTATAGCAAAAATGATATTTAGATTTCTTTCTAACGCAACGAAGATTTCCTAGTTGAGGATATGGGCATTCTTATTGGAAAAAGAATGAGAATGAAATGTCATCGTTTCTCAACTAGGTTTCAAATTAGATCACTTTACAAGAATTAGTTGCAAATGAAGACGTAATTCAATGATGAGAATGTCTTTAGAAATTGGTACGATTTCTGTTATAATTGTTAATTACTAGGTTCTTTAGTAATAAGCAACAGCAGAATAACAAGGCTGTTTGATAAACAAACGTAAGTTTATTGAAATGGACAACACAAAATATATATGTAAAGAGAAGATGTAAGAAACGTAGAGAAGACGGAGCACACGCAGTTGCTCTTATAAAGGGCTCTCTATCGACTAACTGACATACAGCTGACAGAAAAACATTTGGGCAGCAGTTGCTGTTCCGCACTCAGGTAGCATCATAAGATGAGTTCATTCGAGGTGCAACGTCGTACAAGGAAGCGCACATACTTGCATACAAGACTGTTTAAAAAAATATAACGACTAAGACGCACTTTATTTTACAATTTTTACAAATCAGTACCAAGTGTCCATATTTTAAGGGTACTTTTGTGTTGAATCGATATCGATCTGGGTTTCCATTAAGTACAGAGGGAGGGGAAGTGGAATGAACACTTTTAAGACTTGATTATTCCAATTGGTATGAAGGAAACCTTGGCCTTCTTTCCAGACATTACCTTTCCAGTCAACGAGATCATTTACCATGCAACGAGTTCAATTATGGAGTTTAACATAACTGAATAATACTCATAACAAAGATTTTGCCGATTTGTCTCTTACGGACGAATAGATTAATTATGTTGCTAATTATGAGAGTGATTCAAGTCAAAAATTAGAAAGAAGTTATTTTATTAATTCAATTGTATGAACCTAAATGAACTGAATAAAAAAAAAATGAAAAAACAAATTTTATAAAAAATTTTTAACTTAGATTATTTTGATTTTCATTAATCAGCGGTAAAAATATCGTAACTTCAGATAATCTGATCTTTCTTTGTAGCCACTCTTCTGGTTGAGATAGAGCAGTGGTTCTTAATCTTTTCGAAATACCGAACACTTTTGATTGGGGGAAAAAGTTTATGAAATACTGAATACATTAAAGTCGTAAATGAGTAATAACAGAAATAAATATAATACACATGTCTGTTACTAAAATTATTAGTGGTTATGGTTGCAGTATATATAGTAATAAAACAAGGAAGTTAAAAAATATGGTGTTTGTAAGAAACTTTATAAGAAACAATCTTATATAAATTTGTAAGTCTATAACAAATCAGACCTTATTTTTGCAGAACTTCCAGTAATATTTTATAATTCTGCGGAACACCGGTTGAGAACCACTACTTTGATAGCTTAATCGATCGCTAACTAAATATCATTCAAATAAGTAGTTCTGTTGCGTTTAAAAATATAATTAAACAGCTCTATGTAAAATCACATCTTGTTTTCCCGGAACTTGTAATATTTTATAATTTTGCGGAACTGGTTAAGAATTACTAATATAGAGCGTTGGAACTTTGTGCAACCCGTTTTCATCTGACATCTACGTTATCTTAAGTCAAATTCAGTCCAAGGACGTTTCTGATCCCCTTATCCAACGATATCCTTTTAAATATAGTTGTAAAGCAGCTACAGATGCTCTACTTCGGCAATAAATAAATAAATAAAGATACTAAAAATATTTGTAACCCCCTTATTGCTTCTTCGAGCCAACATAACCATTACGTTCGTTTAATTCTTAATACTTGTATCTTCCGAATATATGTATACATTCGTTATAATTATACATTAATATAAGAAAAATGTTCCATTTAAAAACGTTATAGGTTATCATAAAGAAAAATAAATTACTTTTCTTAAATATTTAAAATTTCTGAACAAAGCGAAGACAAGACGCCTGGATGAGCGAATATTTATAAGTGCTAGTGTACTTCACTCAAAATTAGAATAAGTTAAATCGAAGTTTCTTAGAATATCAAGGAATAACGATCATGTTATTATTAAATGACGGGGTGTTAGCTGGTGTTATTTTTAAGGGAATAAATAGAGAAGCGAAGGCGTTCTGGCACAACGTTGCGAGATAAAAATATAAGGTTCCGATCGATCTTTTTCATATAGATACAAAGGGGGTAATTGCGTATTCATCCTTGACGATGTGAAAATAATCTGAACCGGGACAAGAGTGAAGTACACCGATGATATAATTTAATATCAGAGGTAATTTCGAGGAAAACATTCCCTTGACTCGGTACATGGAAAATGACGAAGTATTATGACCTTTTGTGTACAGAGCGATTGAAAGAACAGGAAATCGATCGAATACAATAACTAGACTGCGGATTTTTATGCATTTATTTATTTATATAAATAGATGATACCATGTATTACAGGTAAAATAATACAGAGAGGAGTAGAAATAAAGAAAAAATAAAACTAAAATATTTACATAAGGTGAGGTAAAAAAAGAGTTATGTGTATCATTTTTGGCATGATTCTTGAATAAATGCACCGAATAACAAAAGAAATAGACTTGCTGAGCAATGGAGTTGACGTACTTGCAAATATTGTTAATGTAGTTACAAGAAACATAATTAATTTTGTGGAAAGATGTGTAGAATGGAGGAAAATGCTGGAGGGTTCTGGATGGATTAAGCTTTATAAACTTGAAGAGTCATTGATAATTTTGAAAAGAAATGTGATATCTGCAAGGAATCTACGCTCTTCCAAAGTAAAACTGTTTAAAAAAGTTAGGAATGATTTCTAAGCGTGGCAGTAGAACGGTACTGGTTTATCCAATTTCGTATAAAACGAGTTGCAGAAATTTTTGATTACGTATTTTCATGTGTTGAATCCGAACCTGATTATAAAACTAACCTGTTACATTAGGTTTAAGGAATAAATGGATAAAAAGTATGGATTTTTGTTATATTTCCGTTGATATTTTAAAGTCCAATATTCCACAGTAATTTTTGTCCAATCGTTTTGTGAACAGCACTGTATAGTACTAACTTTTCCCTGTAAAGTTAAATGTGACTTGTAATTATATGTTTTTTTGCTGAGCTACACCGCTTTGAAGGTACTTGAGAAACTCTGTAAATCATAGACTCTGCTATCATTTTGTCCTGTACTGTACATTTAACGCAACATTATCGATGGTGTAACGGAAGAGAATAAGGGACTTATTACAATGCAAATGCTGATAGGTTGCTGATAGCTTGTTGGGTCTGCACCGTTTATCAAAAATTTAGTGTTTATCCTACCGTAATACCTTTTAGAGCTTATGAATATTATGGTTATTTTCTATTTTAGCAGAATGCTGTGGAGATTCTCGTGGTGTACGGCGGTGGCACTGGTGGTGCTGCTTTTCGTCACGACAGAAGGTCTTCCTGAGCAAAGTAGTCAGGTATGTACAGAATTTTCCTTTTTATTTACGCAGTTCTAATTTCCATGAGGAGATTATTCTCCAAACTTTCTCACAATGTTTCCGTTCAATTAATGGACTATTACACATCTGTAAATACAATAAAGTAACTATATTGCTGTAAATGCTACATTAACTGTTAATATAGATAATGAAATCATTAAACCACAAAATATTTAAGAAATGAGAATAAAATATTATATACAGTGGTTAATTGATTATTTTAGAAACGACAGCAAGGCTTTTTATTTTGTTTCCAAAGCTACTGTCGTTATGACGCCTGCTGTGTTGGCGAGGCAGTGTTACACCCTTCTGCGTTTCGCAGCTTGGACGGAGGTCGTTTAGGGGCTCTGTAACAATAAGATTGGTTCGCTTATTAGTGTGCTACGCCTTACGCGATTGCGTACTATTGCCGAAATCCCCTCTCACACGATCGTTACACCGATTCTGTGTGATGGGCGGTTTCTCTGCTGGCGCAGGTAGCGAAGTGGATTGCATTAGTATATTATGTACATGTGTATATGTCTCGACAGAGGACGTCAATCGTCTATTCTGTCGAGTATAGACAAGCGTCGGTATAAATCGATATAAATCGAATATGCTTAGCGTTTGTTTTTGCCGCCTGAATCAGGCCCCTGAGAGTGGAGGTTGTAAGGTTCCTACTCTCGGTGCACTCTGTTCGGCGATGCGGGCCCTTGACTACTCGAACTTGTGGTCCTGCCGCCTTCCGTGGATGCACCACAAACGCGTGAACAGTCAAGAGGATTCCATAGCTTTTCACAAGGATCCTCTTCTGTCTTCTTAAACGGTCTCACGGGGGAGCACTATCCGTCAGGAGCGGGCAAGGGGCTTCGAGATTTGGTCGGAATATGTATCCGTTGAATCCGGCGAACAGTAAAAGAGGATACTACTCCTTACTTTCGCCAATTCTCCGGACACCCGATTTTTCTCTCAGTTTATAACTTACGAAACCGATTGGAACAAGCTGTGGAGCTCGGATAATCACGAGTCGCTACTTAATATTTCCTTTTATGTCGGTGGTGTTGCGTGAAATCACGTCGATACACCACTCGAAATTGCAGGAAAGTTCGAATGAAAATAACTATCGGTGAATCCACCAAGCCGAACCGCCTCAACACCAGAGTTATTCAAAGTCTTTTGTAGTCTTTTCTACTTCTGTTTTACCACAGTGAGGAGGACTTCGACTCCGATGTCGCTTGCTCGGCTTTCGGTAACATATACATCGTGATCGGCAGCTATGCTGTCTCGTTCGCGTTTGTAATATAAATTGCTGTCAGGTGGCGTTGATAATTTGAAATATTATTTTCCTTTTCTCTTCTCTGTTACGTCTCTCATACTCTATTGTGCTACCTCGACGTTGGTTGCGTTTGGTAACTTTTAATTCGAAATTGCTTACGCAAATCGAACGTTGCCCGTACACAACGGAGGTTACCGTTCTTTTTTGCCTTGCTTACCGTTAATCATTGGCGTTAATCCAACGGTACACTTTTAAACATTATCTAAAAGGTTTTGCTTTATCATGCACCCGTTACAAAGTTATGTTTAAAACATGAAAAAAAACATTGAAGCTTTTAATACTGACTTCACCTCCTTAAAGTGGTACTTCGATAAAAATTAAATTAATCATATATACGTACGCATAGAATTTTATTAGAAATTTTCGTGGAAGTCAGAATTTTAGAATTTTATCGTTTCACGTGCAACAACCTAATGCCTAAGTTAATATCAATGCATTACTACGAATGCATTAATTGTAAGATAAATGAAAAAATATTCATGAGAAGCGGTGTATATTGTTTACCGACTTGTAGCAGAAGAATTACTGAAATAAAACTGTTTTCTTATAGTTTCCGTCCAAAATAGAAAAAGTTACATGTATCGTTTTTGAAACAAAAAACTAAGTTTCTGCTATGAAGACTGCATTCTGATATGAATAAAAAATTAATTACATTTTAGCGTTAGAAGTGGTGAACGTTTTAGACAACTTTTGTTTCATAATTCCGTACTTACAATTAATAACGATAACATTAATGAATATGATGCATTACATTACGTAATATCATATTTCATTTTACGATTTTAGATATTACATTGTAAGATAAAGAGTAAATACTTAAGTACTATGAAAAATTTTATAAGGAAATTATTAATACTTTTTATTGAATGCATTTATGAATGATTCAGTGTGTTATAAATGTCAAATAAAGATATTTAATGAGGTCTTATGAAATTTTCATTATTTCGAAACTATCTTTACGTAGAAATTACGATTTCATCGGTAATTTTATAGATAGAAGCTTATTTTAAATTCCGTTTCCACTAGTTATGTCTTATTTATTGCCTATGTTGTTTTCTTATTCAGCATGACATTAAATATTTAAAGAAACTTCAATATCTTACTACATTTAATTAGACATTTAGTAAAACTTTATTAAAATACGTAACAATATATATATATGTATAGGTATATTTAATGCATGATATTTATTTTATCCTTATTATTTATATTCATTCTATATTCTCCTGTACATGTATGTATTTATAACTTTATAACTTTATTTAATTTAATTTAAAAGAAACGAAGAGTATAACTTATCAGTAAATTAGAGACGTTTATGAATTTATGGGAAATTTCATTGTGTAAACAGATATGAAATTCACATAATGTGCCGAAATATATCTTAGATATATGTATAGCAGTCCGCTTATCAAAGTCTTTGATTAAAATTTATTTCGAGGTTTAGAGAGTTTCGGAAAGTTTCCCAAAATTCGCGAAATTCCGAATCGACTTTGTAAATCGTTAGTCAGTTTTCTTGCGACTTTTTTTCGTTAAAACGCGATTTAAGAGTGCCTCGATTTCGTGTCAAGGATACCGTGTTTCGTTTAATGGCGGCGTTCTTCCTTTTTCTTCTTTCTTTTCTTCGCGAAGGTTACCGCGCCACTGGAACAAATTAATTCTTATAATTAATTCGTCTAACGATGAACCTCCTAATCAAGCCCGTGGACGCGGTTAATTTATGATCGAGGAAACGAGTTATTTGCGAGGATGGCCTACGACAACTTTGAAAGGAAAACCTTGTCCAGAATGCAACGGGTTTCTTCGTTTCCGGTCGTTACATCGCATCTTCAATAGACCTGTTTCGCTGCTACAAATGTGCACATTACTCCTTTATGATTGAAATTCCGTTAGTTTATTAGTAGACTGTGGATGTTTATGCAATCGCATATTTTCACAGAAAACAGACGAATAATTGTGGATTCATTTGAAGAATGCCAAGATTACTAGATCTTCAGAGTTTTTTAAACTTTTTTCAACAGTAAGGCACTCCTCTGGTGCACATACGATTTTATTTCAATCTTGTTTGGAAAATATAATTAATACTGGTGAAATGGCAAATTTTTGTACATTTAAAACATATATTTAATCTCAAAATCGAATATGAATATATTATTGATAGAATTAGCTAATAAAACTACCCGTTTATAAAATACAATAGGCATACGTCTACGGTAGTCCGGCGATAAATACATAAAATAAGACTTAAGATTTAATGTTCGAGTTGCATGGCGTTTGAAAGTATTAACTTAACCGTGTCATGCAATATGTCAAGGAGATTAATTTGAAGAAATCTTCGCGGCACGTGAGCGTACATTTCTGATTCCTGGGATTAGTGTACTATTTCAAAATTACTTAATTGAAACACAGAAAAATGATGGAACAGGATCAAGTGACGGTAAAGACGAGAAAACCGCAACACAAAAAGAATTTAATGACATTAAATACACTCCCTGTTAGAAAGCGATTGGGATCGATGAATTCGCTTTTCGTAAAACGAACGTTAATACCCTTCTATCATATTTGCTTCTTATTTATTTTTGTTGTAGTTTTACTCATTAGAAATATTTAGCTTCATCTTCAATAATAGTTCCAGAGACGAGGTAGTAGATAAGGTAATTATAGGTGATCGACGCATAAGTAGGACAGAGCCAGCAAACAATTTTAGGCATCACAAAATATAAGGAAATAAGTAACTACTTTTTTTAATTCGTTCCGAATAAGAGCCTACATTTAACGCTAAAACTGCCGACAATTAATGTGTGCTTATTTGCAACAAATAAATAAAGTTGACAAGTATACGAAGACGCTACGAAATATATTTATGATTGTTACAGAAAATCATAGTAAATCTTCTAAAATGTATCACAGTAAATTTACCGAACTTCCGTGAAAACATACGAATTAGTTATTTTGACCGCACTGATAGTTCTAATGTTAAGGACAAAGGGTTCCAAGCGGGTGTTCATTGTCAGATAACATGGCGAGGGTTACTACCCCTGGCAAAAAGTTTTCAATAAAATTATGATTCGATGAAATTATGTAGAAGTACTACAGTTTAAGATGTAAAATGATATGATATAAATATAAAACGATAGGAAAGTTAAATTGGTCTGATATGAAGTAAATACAAAGAAAAATTAATAAAAAATTTGTATTTATTATTGAGACGAAGATAATGAAGAGACCCAGTCAAAAAAGAGGTAGTTGAAGAGAATTATTTGGTTGGAACAAATCTTGAAAAAAGGTTTTTTCCCATAATTGAGATAATAACCGAAGAGTATATCATCTTTATTAATTAAACACCTTAACAATAATAGATTGTAGAAATCATGAAGTGTAAATAAAACCTAGAAATCTTCTTTTCTAAATAATAGTATAATTAATTTTCTAATTAGTTTCTAATAGGTGCCGTCACAATTTTGTAAATCGTGTTATCATAAATATCAGTAAGTATTGTAAAAACGTCAATCTCTAGTTCTATCGACAGCTTCAGGCGTAGTATAATTAGTATCCTAAATGCGACTGCATCAACATAATGTTTCAGAATTATTGTTAATTATAATATATGCTTAGGGCATTTAACTGTTATCATTTTAAAGTATTAAAATAATTTAAAAATATTAATAATTTACTTCTTCGTTGCTTTCTTCTTTATAATAAGCGAAAATTTTAATTATTTTTTATGTTCACTTCATATCGGACCGATTTAACTATCCTAAGTATTTTATATTTACACCATCCCATTTTGTATCTCAGAACATATTTCATCGTAAGTTTCGTATTTTTGCATATAATAGATAATTTTTTATCAGCAGTAGTAAAATTTCGCCATAGTTTGTTTGCGAGGTTTATCGCTACAGGACCACCAAAAATTCGCTTAACTGCTGCCAGAGAACCGATCAAGTGAACTTTTTCTTTATTTCTTCTATCTCGTCTCGTTAGATAAAGTGTAGTTTAAACATGAATTAGGTATTCGGTAATCAAAAAGGTTAATCCTGTTATTCATTTCGATCATGAACCGTTTGAATATGCACACCAATAATGAATATGTATTTCAATTCATCTAACGAGCACGAAAGATACCGTATCGAAATCAAGAGCAGATAATTCTGTAAAGTATGAGCTAGCTGCAGTATATTAGAAACTTTAAGGAACAGGCAATACCCGAGCACTTCTCGTAACGGGTGTAAGGCATACAATTTCACATCGATAAAACATCCAATGGGGTATCCTCGGTTGCTTATGAGGGCCATTGATAAAGAGCCGCTAAAAATTCAGTCCTGAGTTAGATGGGATATAATGATTGTTCGATTGTATTTGCGCATTGGATAAAGATTAATTTATTAAAAGAATTAATATGAAGAATTAGATAAATAAGAAGTGGTATTATCCGTTTCAATTAGTTTAAAAGAGGTTCAAGAACAATTTGCTTTACGTGTCTGCCTGATTAATTTCGCGCTTTACGCCAACAATTATATCGGATACTTGTAATGAAATTTTAATTTGAAACAAAGTACATGGGTGAAGCTTACAAAGATAATGTTAAAAGTAATAGCGTTCTAACTTACGAAGTAGATAAACGGTTCCGATACTTGGCTAGGATTTGCATGCAACCCGAGTTTTTTCATTCTACTTTTGAATTTCAAAGTCCACAAATGATTGTAATGGGATTTGAAGTTTTACTTCTGCTCATTTATTATAAAAATGTAGTTCATTTTTATATAAAGTTATTATACATTTGCAGTTTTCACAGATATGGACTTTAATTTTTATTAGATCACGTATTTTTAATCTTAAACAACTGAAAATACAGGTTATTTCTCCGATAAATTGATAAGAATCAATAATATTCAACATTCATGAAATATTTTTCTTTTGATACGATTGCAGATCATTTCTACTGTGATACGCTTTGCTATACGTATTTACACTTTTAACATTTGTAATAAACATATTTCAAGATACTTTTTAATAATTTTGTTGGGAATAAAATATATTCCAACGAATAAACAAAAATTAATCTCCTCGAAGAAATATTTATGCGAGGTCGAGCTATGCGCTGAAGAGAGTTTTAGGAACGGGTCAAGTGTTTTACCCTTACCAGGCTGTGTGTAAAAATCAGTGGACCCTAACGAACTATGTCCTTTAGTCTCTTCTATTCATTCGAGACTTACCTCTCGCTGCGTAGAGATCGCGTTCAAAAAGGATATACCTTTCTTTAAAAATAAAGTTTAGTAAAAGCTTAAAAAGAAAAGTTATCTTTATTTCTTCCTTTTCAACCCATAATCTCCAATAAATTAAATTTTAACAATTTTAATCATTACAACTAGAACTAGTAGACAATTCTAATAACCATAACTCTAATTTTTAGGTATTAAAAACATGAAATTAAACAGTTCTAATAATTATTATATATATCCTAATTTATCTAATTAAAAAATAAGTTCTCATCATCTCATGTGTAGAAATTTATTGAAAAGAAAGGAGTAAAGGTCAGAAATGAAAGATAAGAATCAACGTTAAATCGATTTCTTGATGATATCTACAGCGCGGTCGCGATGACGTTCGTTTAGGACGTTCTCCGATTCCTTCACCGCAAAGGTTATCGAAGAAACGTGTTCCCTGTTTAAAAAAGATGATCGCCGCGAATCCTTTCATCGTTCAGCGAAGTCATAAGCGTGCCGTCTAATCACGTGTCGACGACGGCTGGAAAGTTTTAGTCGTAAATAGAAGTAACAGGAACTGGAATATTACGAGAGATGCGTTTCAAGTGTTCGCTAGGTCACCCTAAATGGAAAGGGTATGCATAACACCTATCACTCTATATTCTGTAGAATATTCTGATGTTATGACAAAGGAGTTTCCACCAGAGAGTGGAAAGAGACTCCGTTTCGTCACTGAGAGTCGTTGTGCATTCAAACTCTTTGTAATCATCTCTAATTGCTTTAATCGTCTCGCGCAGCGAGTGTCTTGAATTTCTTCACTGAAACACTGCTACGAGAACATAAATGAGAATCCAGTGATCATAGTCCTTTCACGTTTGAGTTCGACACCGATTCTTTGTCCTTTCGTTTTCTTTCGTAATTAATGTACTTACTTCCCTGTTCTTGCTTGCGTATCTCGTAAACCATCGATACACTGAGCCCGGCGTATAGTGCTCGATTTGTTCTAAAATGGTACAAAACTGAAAATAAATGTTTGCAAATTGAAAATTGATATGCAATTTAATGTATTATAATCTAATACGTACAAATGGTACGTTTTCTTCCATTTAATTTTACTAACAACTGAAAAAATTAAAAATTATTAAAATTTTGCTAGTCGTGTATTCTTCCTGTGAAAACGAGCATGTTTATGACTTCTTAAAGAACTGAAAATATGACTTCAAAGTATTGTAACAGTAAAAGAATCAGTTAGATAACAGATGAAATTCCAAGTACAGCTTATAATTTAAGTATTGATGTATAACTTTTTGATATAGTAGAGTCTAGTAAATTAAATTCGACAATAATTTTATATTTACAAAATACTGTTCTCTTCTTTTTTTATTTTTGTTCAACTTTTTAGACAAATTGACCACTGTGCGACGCCATTCCCTACGGATTGACAGAATCGAGTTTAAAAAGTAAATGTAATTCTAATGGACTTTCTTAAAACATTGTTATTAGGATTATGGGAAATTAAATTAACAACACTTTTCCTTTGTTTTGAAATTATTTAATACAGTCTTTTTGTTTAATACGGAAAGTATATCCTTTCTCTAGAAATACTCTGCAACGACTGACCGACAAATATGTTGCAGATCTTTGCAGATCTTTGTACTTCAAATACAGTAACTGGTTTCAATTTGAAGGAAATGTGAAATATTCATTTTTACATATCTACTGAATTAGAATGAAAACATATTTATTGTTTTTTAAAATATTTCCAGCAACATAAATTGTACTCTTCTTCTTGGAATTATTAAATATAAATTGCTTTATTCTATTATTCTACAGTTCGAAGAATATATTTAAATTTCTTGAATGCAAACAATTTTGTTTTCATTCCTTGGCATCGCTATCACATTCATCTTCCATTGACTGAATTTTCATTCATATTAAATGCGACCTGATATCATTTTAGAATTCGCACCAAATCGGATATCGTACTATTTGAATTCGCACTAATTGAAACCTATCTGTACTCTGTTTAAAAAACGAGATAGAAGAAATAAAAAAAAAGTTCAAGCGATCGGTGTTGCGGTAACAGTTAAGTTAATGATGTTCAAATGTGTACACCATGATCATAGGGAAAGTCTTTCTTTCTTATTTTTCATTGAAATTGGAAAAAGTGGGGAAGTTTTTCCTGAACTGGCGATGAGAAAGTGCTGGGACAAAATTCATATTTCTATAAACCTTTGGAAAGTACGTTTGAAATCTTTTATTTCCTTATTTTTTTGGATACCTAAAATTGTGTGTCAGGCCCATCCTACTCACGTTGTTATCTTTTTTACTGTCTCGTCTCATTGAACGGACTATAGGTAAATTTCATTCTTGAAAATCTCAGGATCGTCTGAGGATTGCGTTGTTACTTACTCTCGAATCAGGCTGCTAGTGTATAGAGGTGACTCGATGGCAGATAGCCGAGAGATATCTGTGAACAGAAATGGGCGCTGAGGGAAAGGAAGGAAGGAAAAGAGAGCTGCAGGTTCGTGTAGACCACGCCTAGTCGTGCGCCGGACTCTCGTAACGGACGATACAACGGGTGCTTGTGAATTCTGCGTCTTTCCGCTCACTCTGTATACAATTCGGAACAAAAGTAAACAGGCAGGTAGCGAAAATGAGTGTTACAACATTGCTACACGTTTACATTTACTTATTATATAGAAAATTATTTGAACGCCTGCTGCAGAAATTTTATACACTGAGGAGCATAACTATAGTACCACCCCCCTTTTTGAGTATTTCGGACTTTTGGATAGGAATGCAAAAAAGTCGATTATATGAGGTAAAAGGGTATGATAAACAGTAAACATGAGAAAAGTTTTATTGTAATTTTCTGTCGATACAAACGATATATTCATATAAATTGATTTTCGTATCGTTGCACAGCTATAACACCATATCATTAAAGATACAATTATAAATTACAAACAAAAAAGAACAATCGATAAAAGATACAATTAATAATTTGTAGGTCCACCTTTTTTTGTTATAACCTAAAAAATGCGATTTGACATAATCTCAATCAGCTTTTGAAAAGTTTTCTCGCGGATTTCATTGCTGATCGCAATTATTGTATTTTTCAGTTCTACGACGTTTTAAAACTATCGATTTTCTGTATAAACCTTCTTTACAATTATGCTCCAGACGTTTTCCATTGGATTTTGGTCAGGAGAACACGCTGGCCATTTGAGAACATTAATCCCGTTTGTCTGAAGCCATGCCATCATTCTGCAACTGGTGTGTATGGCCGCGTTATCTTGTTGGAACGTCCATTTCACAGTATTATTTTCATTAATAAACGGCCATAAATTATTTTGTAGTGTGCTGATGTATTCTTCTGTACTCTCCATCCGTTTTGATGGAAAATTCAGTTTCAACATGCCATTTATGCAAAACGCCCCCCAAACCATTATGCAACCATCATCGAGATTCCTTTTTGAAAAGAACCGCGGTTCTTTTCGCAAATCTCGCCAATATGAATTGTAACAGATATATACACTAAACTAATTATTTACCATACCCTTTCACCTCATATGTTTGATATTTTTGCATTCCCACCCGAAACACTCAAAATGGGGGTGGTGCTATAGTTATGCTCCTCAGCGTAGAATAAAAATATACGCGTTATACTTATCCTTCCAAGGTAATATTTTAACAAGGTATTTTAACAAGGTAATATTATAATAAGCATCAAGATTATGTATGTAAGATTTCAAGCAAATTGAATAATATTTGCGGATGTTAGAGAAAAGAGATGTACAAAAGTAGTCGAATGCACACACTATTTCCAGTTATTTCTTTCTCTCGTCTTATACCATCTCTATTTCCTTATTTACTATGAAAACTTGATGCGAATACCACAAATCTCTAAGCTGTCGAATATTTTCGTAAGTCTCTTTTTGCACATGTTTACAATGAATGTTCTTTAACTTCAACAAATACTATTCAATTTGCTATAAACTTCACGTACACAGTCTTCATACTTCTATCTTACCGCGATTATAATATTATCTTGAAAAAGCAAGTGTAGTGCATATTTTTATTTTATGAAATTTTATCAGCCAGCATTCGAATATATCCGTGAGCCACTGTATATTCTTATGGTATATAGGTTGTTTAAGTAACAATTGAAATTATATTCGCATTTCTGTGTACAGTAGACTCCCGATTATCCGGTTCGGGTTTAACTGATCTTCGCACTAATCGATCACATTTTGGTAAAAATTAGTCATGCATTCTGTGATTATTAACTTTCATTAAACTAAATGCACTTTCTGTCATGTTGTATTTCGTTGAGCTCAATTTATTATATTCAGAAATACATCACACGAATTCGCGTTTATTTCAATAGTGTATTCTTCTCCAGACGTTCTTTTTGTTAATGTACGTAAGTACGAATTTCTGTTTTGGGAGAAACGGTACGAAAGATATAGGTTTTGGAGTGGAAAAGTATGGATTATCTTGAGTGCAGAGGTTACTAAAGGATGAGGCGTAGTTGAGGTGTAAGTTGGTTTTCCAGAGAGGGCCAGTTCCTTTAGTATCGGACACTTAAGGTTTTTCTTAAATAAATACAAAAGATAATGTTTTATGCCTTCTATTCTGTTTTATTTTTAATTAAAAGATATTAGAAACCAAGACAAATCAATAAAACAACCATATTACCATAATAGGTTACTTAAAATAGGTGCTTCTATGCAAAATGGCTTACTTAAATCGATCACCATTCGTGAGTAACTTAATTGATGCAGACGAATAAATTAATGTGGTCGAGCTTTATTAACAACTTTATCCGGTATGAAAAAACGATGTCTAATTATACGTATACGTTACTATCAATGGAGTGTTTAATTAATATTTCTACAATAGCCAAGTTTCTTCTGTTAGATAGAAATACTTTCAAGTAATATGGAATTCATATTTGGATGTAATTAATTAGTACTATTAAAGTTAAATACTGTTAAAGTAAATACTTTCCTTAGTTATCGAAGTTTATTACGCAAAGATCTTTAAATTCCATCGGTTAAAGAGGAAATTAATTAGATACGATTAGTATCGATAGGAGATTGAAGAAAAAATGTGTCAGGGTTTTACCGATACAAATATTGTTGTAAATATACGTATATTTGGGACACTGATACTCCAATAAGAATAACACTCACATGTTACCCTTTAAAGGTATGCCAATTCGTCGAATGTCCTATGGGATAAATTTCAGGAAAACATACTTTAAGGGTTAAAAAAGGGTTATTGAAGATATTGTTCATATTCATTTGACAATTTATATTTAGTTTTTTTAAACATGATTCTTATCTGTAAACGTTTTATAAGTTTTTTAGCATTAAAAAAACATAAATAAATCTGTTACTTTCAAATACAATGGAGTATTCTATAACGAATTAATCCAATTTAAAACCTTGTTCGTCACAGCATTCATTCGTTATAGAATATATTGATATATATGTGACTACATATATGTATGTGTACCTATTTAAGGATAATATATTTGTAAATTCTCAATACGAAATATATAAAAAAGAAATATAAGGGAAGAAATATATAATAAATCAGCAGAATGTATGTTTACTATTAAAGTATAAACAGCCAATTGCATTTCTTGGTGCTCGGTATAGTATATTCGATCATTATCAGCGTTTTGATTTAATGAGAGAAACTTTTCGCTATAGAATACCCCACCGTATGTTAAATCGATTTGTAGTTTTGTTTTACACCCGTTACGTGAAGTGCTCCGGTATTATCTGTTTATTAAGCTTTGTATTATGTTGTAACTAGCTCGCACTTTACAGAATTATCTGCTCTTGATTTCGATACGGTATTTATCGTGCTCGTTAGATGAGTTGAAGTACATATTCATTGCTGGGTGCATATTCAAACGGTTCCTGATCGAAATGAATGATAAGATTAACCCTTTGACTATTGAATACTTAATTCATGATTGAACTATACTCCGTCCAACGAAACGAGATAGAAAAAACAAAGAAAAAGTTCACATGATCGGTGTTGTGGTGGCAATTAAGCGGCGCTTCTCAGATGCGAATTTGTAGTGGTTCTTTATCAATGGCACTCGCAAACAAATCAAGGCAGAATTTTAACCCTCGCCGTGCTGTCTGACTATAAACGCACGCCTGGATCTCTTTGGTCTTACCACTGGAACTACTAGAGTGGTCAAAATGACTAATTCGTATGTTTCCATAGAAATTCGGTAAATTTACCAGGATGCAATTTCGAAAATGTACTATACTTTTCTGTAAGAAGTATGAATATACTTCGTAACCTTTTCGTATAATTTTCAAGCTTATTTCCTTGTTGCAAGTAAATACAGTTCAGTCGTCGGTAGTTTTAGCGTTATGCGTGGCCTGTTATTCGGAGCGGATTCAAAAAAGTAGCTTCTCATTTCCTTATATGTTGGGATGCCTAAAATTGTGCGCGGGTCCTGTTTTACTCATGCCTTATCTACTATCACGTGTGTGTTGGACGGTTTAGAGAAGTATTTTTACGATAACAGAAGGAAAATAGTATCACAATATAATAAGGTGGCTATTACGTTAAATGTTTAATTCAATCATTTTAGTTTTTTCAGTAACTTGTGTCACACACACGCAAAAATATGTGTACGTACACACATATATCGTAAAACTTCCAAAGCATGTAGAGCTTGAACCTTCGTAATGAATGTGTATCTTGAACGGGAAAGCAATCGAACAAAAATAACCGGTGACTGAATTTCGTGGTGGTAAAAAGCACTTACTAGATATGCGCAGATAGCCCAGATATGAATGTCGCATAAATGAGGTTTATTTATTCAGGATGAAACGCAGGTTTTAACAATTTTTTGTTATTCGATTACTAATAATGCTACTTAGCAACCTTTATTTACAATGCTGGACGTAAGTATTGATATACTTGATCAGAATGTTGTTAATCTTTGAAATATTATAATTTCGTGAAAAGAAGTAGAATAATCTTTCTAGGATCGATTTCAAGGCGGAACCTTCTACTTTCATATTTCTAAATTGAATTTTCTTAAAGATCCTCTGATATCGAAAAATGATTCAGAAAATGAAGATCGTTTTATTATGAAAATTTGATCATATACAAACGGCTCTCAAAACCTTCACAAATTTTTTAATCAATTAAAATTAGTCTTAAGATTAAAGCTTCCTCTTTGCAGTGACTCTCTTAGAATTTAATTACGATCTTTTTATTCCACTTTCTTGTAAAAAGCAGCACATCAACCTTTAATGCAGCTACTGTAAAGAGAAAACTTCAATCTTCAAATTTATGGTAATTTTAGTTACTTAAAAGGTTTTTGAAATTTTTGGGTGCCGTTTGAATTTAAACAAATTTTTAGAGTAAAACTATCTTTACCTTTTCTCAATCATTTTATAGTATTAGAGGATCTGCAAGAAAATTCAATTTAGGTACATGAAGGTAGATGGTTTTGACTTTAAAATGATCCCAGTAAGATTATTCTAGGATTTCTTTTTCATAAAGTTATAATTCGTTTCAAAGATTGACGTTTCGATGAAGTGTGTCAATATTTATGTCCGATATTATATATTTTTGCAATGTATCACATGAATTTTCACTTTTTTAAGATTAGCTGACCTTTGCAAACTTCAGAAAAATCCGCGAAAGATCCTGATGAACTTTCTTTATCTTTGTGCAGATTTATAAACCTTTGGTATCTTCTTCCATTTATCTGTATACGGGAGCTACTTTAAATTTAAGATACTTCTAGAACTGTATAAGTGATTAACGAAGTAAATGTTAACGAAGCAATTAATTCGTACTTGCCTTAATGTACGCTTATTAAATTTCCTGGTTGCGTAATTATTTAGGATGTCTCAGAAACCTGTTCTATGTCAATAAGTGGCCTTTGCTTTTCTTCGCTTATAATTCGAACTTTTTTTTTTATACGCGTTACGTAATATTGTTCAATGACAACCGCTAAATTGCCTCTCGATTGTATTTAAATCTATACGTACTTTCGTATAATTATATGAGTTCCATACTTTCTGTTTCCACACTTGAATCAAGTAAGAAACTTATTTCGAGTAATAAAACAATCGAATCTGTTCCTTATTTTTGGTTGTTATTCGCATTTTTCAACTGAATTAAAGGGGTAAGCTTCTTTTTTCAATGAATTTTATTTAAAATTGACTTAGGTATCATTACTCTCTCAGACATCAACTTGTCAATTATCTTATCAATTGTAGTCACACTTATATCCACTATTTTTTTGTTATTGTTTATGCTATTCTTCTTTTTGTCGCATTTATTATACTATAATGCTTCTATAGCTTCTGATAGATGTTCCAGAATTTACTATGAAAAGAAAAATTGCAGTAAACAAAAAAAATGGAGATCTTTTATTTCGAACACACGGAGAAAGAGAATCACCTATTGTTAAATTTGTATTTGAAGCTCGAAAATTATAAAAATTACGAGCAAGTCATTGTACTTGTCTACAGATTCTCTAATTAGTATGTTATACTACGTATATATAGTGGCTCCTATATTACAAATAAATTCATTTAACCCTAAAATTTCGATTTCAATGAAAGCTTTTAATACAATTTTGTAGATATTTAGAGTGTGATAGTACATGTATGGATTAATTTCTTTTTGTTGAAGTACCGCTTTAAGGAGGTGAAATCAATGTTAAAAGTTTCAGTGCTTTTTATCATCTTTTAAACATAACTTTGTAATGGTGCGAGATGAAGCAAAACCTTTCAAATAAAAAATGTTTAATTTTTAATGTTCTATCGTCCTATGATAAAAAAAGATCCCAGAGAAACTCGTACTTAACACTATCCCTACCACAACCGGTCAAATGACTGTTTTTAAAATTTCGATTAGAATTTCATAGATACAATGTAATTGAATCGTCTTTAAACTTTAGATTTTCCCTCAAATATACGTATAATACATTTTTCAATATTCACTTCTTTTTTCATTGTTTATTTTCTGAGAAAAATTTGTAGTCTGTCTTACATGGGAATGTCGCAGTAGGAATAG